>PVKH010020743.1:0-14507 GCA_004027955.1 Chaetophractus vellerosus | reverse complement strand
TGCTTTGTGTGTGAAGTCCATGAAATCATTTCCTATTACAAGGTCCTGTAGATGCTTCCCTACATTAGCCTCCAAGGTTTTTATGGACTTCTCTTATGTTTAGATCTTTGATCCACCTTGAGTTATTTTTCATATAGAGTGTGAGATGGTGTTCCTCTTTCATTCTCTTTAATATGGATATCCTTTTCTCCAAGCACCACTTGTTGAAGAGGCCATTCTCTCCCCACTGAGTGACTTGGTGGCCTTGTCAAATATCAGGTGACTGTGTATGTGAGGATCTATATCAGAGCTCTCAATTCAGTTCCACTGGTCAACGAGTCTATCCTTGTACCAATACCATGCAGTTTTCACCACTGTAGCTTTGTAGTATGTTTTGAAGTCAGGTAATGTGATACCTCCAAATTCATTTTTCTTTTTCAATATGTCTTTGGCAATTCGGGGCATCTTACTTTTCCAAATAAATTTTGTGGTTAGTTTTTCCAATTCCTTAAAAAATAGTGTTAATTTTTATTGGTATTGCATTAAATCTGTAGATTAGTTTCGGTAGGATAGACATCTTGATGATATTTAGTCTTCCTATCCTTGAACAGGGGATATTCTTCCATTTTTTTAAGTCTTCTTTGATTTCCTTCAACACTGTTGTGTTGTTGTGTTGTTTTCTGCATATAAGTCCTTTCCATCTTTAGTTAAATTTATTCCTAGGTATTTGATTCCTTTTGTTACTATTGTAAATGGTATTTTTTTCTTGATTTCCTCCTCAGATTGCTCATTGTTGGTGTACAGAAATGCTACTGGTTTTTCAGCATTGATCTTATAGCCTGCAACATCATTCAAGTCCTTTATATGTTTTAGCAGCTTTGTTGTAGATTTCTTGGGGCTTTCTAAATATAGGATCATGTCTTCTGCAAATAATGAAATTTTCACTTTTTCCTTTCCAATTTGGATGCCTTTTATATCTTTCTCTTGCCTCAGTGCTTGAGCAAGTATTTCTAGGAAAATGTTAAATAAGAGTGGTGATAGTGGGCATCCTTGTCTTGTTCCTGATCTCAGAGGGAAGGCTCTTAGGATTTCCCTACTGAAAATGATGTTAGCTTTGGGTTTTGCATATATAGCTTTTATCATGTTCAGAATGTTTACTTCTATTCCTATCTGTTGCAGAGTTTTTATCTGGAAAGGGTGCTATATTTTGTTGAATGTTTTTTCTGCATCTATAGAGATGACCATGTGATTTTTTTTCTTTCAATCTGTTTATGTGGTATATTACATTGATTGATTTTCTTATGTTGAACCATCCTTGCATACCCGGGATAAAACCCACTTGGTCATGGTGTATAATGCTTTTGATATGTTGTTGAATGTGATTCACAAGTATTTTGTGGAGGATTTTAACATCTAGACTCATTAGAGAGATTGGTCTGTAATTTTCCTTTCTTGTGGTATCTTTGTTTGGTTTCATTATTAGGGTAATGTTGGCATCATCAAATGAGTTATGGAGTGTTCCTTCTATTTCTATTTTTTGGAAGAGCTTAAGCAGGATTGGTGTTCGTTCTTTCTGGAATGTTTGGTGGAATTCAGCTGTGAAGCCATCCAGTCCTGGGCTCTTCTTAGTTGGGAAGTTTTAGATGACTGAGTCTATCTCTTTACTTGTAATTGGACTGCTGAGTTCATCAATTTGTTCTTTTTTCAGTGTAGGCTGCTTGTGAGTTTCTAGGAATTTGTCCATTTCCTTTACATTATCATTCTTGTTAGCATATAATTTTTCAAAGTATCCTCTTATGATAGTCTTTATTTCGGTGGGGTCAGTAGTGATATCTTTTTCTTCATCCTTATATTGTGTATTTACATTTGCTCTCTCTTTTTTTTCCTGATAGTCTGGCTAAGGATTTGTCAATTTTAATGAATCTTCTCAAAGAACCAGTTTTTGGTTTTGTTTATTTTTTCTAGTGCTTTCTTTTTCTATTTTTTTCCATTTGTCTTTATTTTATTTATTTTTTATACATATATATTATTTTAGGATACATTGATTACATAAATGTTACACAGAAATTTTAGGGGTACCCATATCCACCCTCCCAAACCTCCCACAACCTCTCACATGTATATCCTTCATCAGTGTGGCATAATGCCTGTGATAGATATACACATTTTGGGGCTTTGCCATCAAGCATGGATCACAGTTCAGGCTGTAGACCACCCTCTCTTGCATACAATTCTGCATGATACATGATGATATAAAATGGCCTATGTCATCCATTGAAACATCACCCATGACAATTCCCATGTCCCAAAAAAAACCCATATTACAATTGCCCTTCCCTCTCCCTGCCCCCAAAGTGTCCAGTGACTCTGGCTCCATATAATTTTGTAATTTCTTCTATTGCATGTATTACAAGTCTATAGCAGGACCTCAACAAGTCCATTCTAGTCCATAGTTCTTCCCCCAATCCTGAGGAGTCTGGGATGGTGTTGTCCCCTCCACCACGAAGTGAGGGGGAGCTTATAGCCCAAGGATACGATGGAAGAGTTGTCCTGCCTGCAGCTGCAGGCTCTCTCTATTCCCCGGGTTAGCTGTCATTGATCATCATCTCCCCACTAGGTGTCCTGGGTGAGTCCATTGAGTTGAGACCAAATATGTCTTCAGTGCTCAAGGTCCATCAGTCTCTTTATTCAAACCTATATTTGATGACAAAAGTTTTAGGTGTACTTCCAGAGATCAGAGGCTATGCACTATCCATGTGCCAACTGGGTCCAGAGGCTCTGTGGACATTCAACTCCTATTCTACCACTCAATGGACTCACCCAGGACACCTAGTGGGGAGATGATGATCAATGACAGCTATCCTGGGGAATGGAGAGAGCCTGCACCTGCAGGCAGATCAACTCTAGTGCTTTCTTATTTTCTATTTCATTTAGCTCTGCTTTGATCTTTGTTATTTCTTTCTTTCTGCTTCCTTTAGGGTTAGCTTGTTCTTGTTTTTCCAAACCTTTCAGGTGTGCAGTTAATAGTTAAATTTTAGCTCTTTCTTCTTTTTTAATGTATGCATTTTAGAGCTATAAATTTCCCTCTCAGTACTTCTTTGGCTGCATCCCATAGGTTTTGATATGTTGTGTTGTCATGTTCATTCAATTTGAGGTAGTTACTGATTTCCTTTGAGATTTCCTCCTTGACCCACTGTTTGTCCAAGAGTGTGTTGTTTAATTTCCATATCTTCATGACTAATCTAGTTCTCTGGCCCTTAGTGATTTCCAATTTCATTCCATTGTGGTCAGAGAAATTACTTTGTTTAATCTCAATCATTCTGAACTCATTGAGAGTTGTTCTATGGCCTAGCATGTGGTCTATCTTGGAGTATGATCCGTGTGCATTAGAGGAGAATATATATCCCACTGTATTAGGATGTAGCATTCTATATATGTCTATTAGGTCCAGATCCTCTAATGTGTTATTCAGGTTCTATGCTTCTTTACTGACTCTCTGTCTAGATGTTCTGTCTAATGGTGATAATGGTGTATTTAAGTCCTCCAATATAATTGTGGAGGCATTTATCTCTCCACAAAATTTTTCCAGTGTTTGCCTCACATATTTAGAGGCACCCTGATTAGGTGCATAGATGTTTATGATTGTTCACTTTTCTTGAGAGATTACCCCTTTTACTAATATATAGTGTCCATCTTTGTCTGTTATGATTGTTTTGCATTTAAAGTCTATTTTGTCTAATATTAGAATAGCTACTCCTGCCCTTTTTTTATTATTATTTGCTTGTAAATTTGTTTTCCAGCCATTTACTTTCAGCCTCCTTGAATCCCTGGGTCTAAGGTGGGTCTCTTGTAAATAACATATAGATGGGTCATATTTTTTTTACCCATTCTGCCAATCTTGACTATGTCATACTACTGTCTTCTTGCCTCCATTGTTTCAGCTGACAAGTCAGCACTTAATCTTGATGTGCTTCCTTTGTATGTGTTGCTTCTCTTTTCTCTTGCTGCCTTGAGTATTTTCTCTTTGTTTTGTGCATTGGGCATTCTGACAAGTATATGTCTTGGGGTTGCCCTGTTGTGATTTATACTGTTTGGGGTTCGGTGTGCTTCCTGGCTATGTACATCCACCTCCCTCATTAGGGTTAGGAAGTTTTCAGCCATTATTTCCTTCAAAACTCATTCTGTTCCTTTTCCCTTCTCTTCTCCTTCTGGGATGCCTATAATGCATATGTTTTTGCATTTTGTGTTATCAGTTAAATCTGAGTCCCTGCTGGATTTTTTCTATATTTTCATCTATCTTTTCTACTGTTTGATTTCAGATGTACTGTCTTCCAGATCACTAATTATTTCTTCTGACTGTTCAAATCTGCTGTTATGTGAATCTGTCATCTTTTTGATTTCTTGGATTATGCTATTCATCGGCATCATATTTGTTATCTTTTTATTTATGTTTACAATTTCTTCCTTATGTGCTCACAGTGCCTCCTTAATATCCTTAATCTATTCCTTCACTTCATGAAGTTGGTCCATGATATTTGTTTGGACAATTTTGATTAGTTGTTCTATGTTCTGCATCTCTTCCTGATTTTTGGTTTGTACTTTGGAGTGGTCCATGTCTTCCATTTTCTCAGTATGGCTTGTAATTTTTTGTTTCCCTCTGGTCATCATTTTGTCTTGATGTGTTTATTCAGTTGATTAGCTTCTCTCTCTGCTCTAGAGTTTTATTTAGCTTGTAGTTCTGTGTGTGTGTTAAGTTTTCTTGTTGATACTTTCTTCCCCTTGTTGTATTTCCTTGCTTTTTCCTATGTTCCTCTGAAGGAAGAAGAGTAGGGCCAGAGCAATCGAAAGGGGTAAGAAAGGAAAAGGGATAATGGTACTATTGATAAAAATTAGAAGAAGGGCCATATCAGATTTAGTAAATTGAATATTTAACTCGTGTAGGCAGTGTAGAGTGATAGGGGAAAAATTGGAGTGCCTACCATGAAATGGGGAATCAAATAGAGAAAAATATATAGAATATTTTATATTGCCAGAATGATGAGGAGAGAGAAAACTAATAAAGAATAGGCTGAGGGGCCGGCAGTATAGCCCAGTGGATAGGGCACTGGTATACCACATGGGAGGCCCTGGGTTTGGTTCCTGGGGACCTCTCCTAGTGGGCAGACTGCCTTGAGAAAGGCAAGCTGCTGTGGGCATGCAGAGCCACCATGAGCAGGGCAAAAAAAAGCTCCCATGGACAGGACAAAGCCGCCATGTGCAGGGCAGGTCGCCCACAAAAGAAGCGTAGCCAGCCATCCACAAACTGAAGCAGAGCCAGCCGTGAATAGAAGCAGAAGCCACCTATAAGCAGGGCAAAGCCACCTGTGCGGTGACCAGTCTCGGCGCATTGCCGCAATGGGGGGAGGCAAAGCAGACAGAAAGGAACACTAGAATGGGCACACAGCAAGAGCAAGCAGAAAGGGGGTGGGTTGGATATGTAACAAATAAAAAATAAATCTTTTTTTAAAAAAAGAATAGGCTGAAAGAACAAAGCTAATACAAAAAGAAAGAAATAAAAGAGAACAGAATAGACAAGATAGAAGTTAACAAGTGTGAAGTTGAGAGCGAATGAAAAAAGGTGAAATGTAAGAACCACAACAGTAAGCTGAAGTTAGAAAGATGAAGGAAGGAGAGGAGATAGTGTTGTTAGACACAATCACTATACACAGAGGATGGAAAGTCAAGGATGAAGAAGACCAGCAAAGAACAAAAAAGCTATCAGCCCCTAATTAAAAAAAAAACAAAGAGGAGAGAGTAGAGGTAAGAAGCATACAAGCATACAATCAAAACTAAGGGAGAGCAGCGTTCCTTTTGGGCCCTTATGGAGCCTCTCAGGCTGCGTTCATTAATCCATTGCCTTGCAGCCTTCTCTCTGCAGGCTTTGTGGCAGAATTTAATGATTAAAGCAAGTCAGTACATTTCACTCTCTTTCTCTCTCTCTCTCTCTCTCTCTCTCTCTCTCTCTCTCTCTCTCTCTCTCTCTCTCTTTAAATGAAATAAGGGTCCTTAAAGAAAGCCTCTTCTAGACCACCCCCTCCTGTGAGGGGACCCCAAATAGGCTCATGGAGACTTATCTATTACTTCCCACTGCCTGACTCCTCCAGTGGAGCAGAGACTGTGTTACTCAGCACGGAGATATAAAATTGCTTGGACTGCCCTCTGCTGAGCCTAATATCCGTGCCACAGTTAAGCAGATTCGCCTCTCCCCTCAGCCCAGCACCACTTCCAGCCAGCTAATTCACTCCTGTAAACTCCTAGGAGGTTCTGGTGACTAAACCCACAGAAAGGAAGCCCCTCTCCACCCTTTGTCAGACCGTTCCCACTCTCGGGGTTTATTCCCCACCTCACAGGCCTACCGGATGTGGATTCAGACTGCCCAGCCCTCTGCCTGGAGAACTGGGTTTAGCCACCTGTGCTTCCAGCTAGGGAGTAAAGAACTCGTGATTTTGTGTTGAACAGTCCAATTCACACTCCAGTTGCCTCCAGACTGATGCACCTAATACCTCTGTCCCCCAGGCTCCCAGAAAAGACCACTCTGTCAGGCTCCTGTCCCCAATCAGCCATCCTCTGCTTCAGAGCCGGTGACTGCACACTTAAACTGACACCATCTTGTCTCCAGAATCTCCTAAAATTTACTAGCACAAGAAATGGCAGCTGATAGCCTAAGAGAAAATCAGGAATGAGTATAGTACTAATGAAAGTACAGCTCCAGTGAAAAGATTGTGTCAGAACTAATAAAAGTAAATATGTGTTCCAGTGAATAGACTGGGTCATTTCAGTGAGGTGCAAACAATAATGAGGTCATTGAGTAATGTAGAGAAATTTATAGATAGTGTGGGATTATTTTGTTTTAGTAGTTAAAATTTTCATCATTTACCTGGGTTTGATTTTTTATTACATAGAAAAATGATCTGTTTAATAAATAGAGTATATTCTACATTAAAATCATCAGAAGTTAATTTCCAAGTGACTATACTGTTCCTCTCTATCTTCAAAGACTTAAACAAATGTGTGTGTATGTGTGTGCATTTGTGTAGAAAAATGAAGCACTAGCTCTAGCATATTTCCTGAGATAATTTAGAAATACATAGAGAGATACTTGCTTATCAAATCTAGCAGAAATCTTTTGGTAAATATGAACCTACAGTCTTAAAAAGAAAATTGTGTTTATTTTTGTTCTTGAAAGTGTGAATTGAAGGACTTAATTATCCTTTAATATAAGCCCAGATGAGTGAACTTTCACAGACATTGTTACAACATCATTCAGTACTGCCTTTATTGTGCAGGAATTATTTGTAGTAATCAGAGGAATGAGTTGGGACATCATATTTAAGTCACATGTTGAAAAGAATCAAGATTAATTTGCTGAGGTTCTTTTTTAAAACAAAATGTGTGTGTGTATAATATTTTTATCACTCCATTAAGACTGCCACTTTGTGCCCTGAGAGAAGAGTTTGCTTATTCTTTTTTGTTCTTTAGTATCTATTAAAGTATTATATACAAAATGTGCAAATAAATATTGTTAGCATTTTTGCACACGTGAAGATGTATATATGGATGCATTTATACCCATATGTAAGTTAATGATAATTTTCTTCATGTTTTCTACCTTGTGGAAGTAAAGTGATAATTCATTAAGGCCAAGGACCCCGTTGTATTCATATGTATATATTTTTTGGCATTTGGACAGGGGTTTACATACTGGGATTCAACAAATAATAGTTTAGTTAAAAATTATGTTCCTAGAATTATTTTCCAAATATGTTTATGTATATGTTAAATATGAAATTGTGATTTACAGATATATTCTTTCTTAAATGATGTCTTTTCTAAAGGATTAAGATAGGGAAACATGAATAAATCAAGTTATACTTTGTGTATATGACCTTACATAATTGGCATCAACTGGTTAAGAAGTTCTCATATGTCAAATAACAAAACAAAACTCCTGTAAAGAGAAATCAGTTTAAGTCTTAGAGGTGACTTAGGTAACTAATATGATGAGATTTGTACGTGTATATGTGTGTGTGGATTTTCTCTTATCTATATCACAGTGGTCTGAGTCTGGAAAGCATCATTGTACAATGTAATATTTTATATTATAAACCGTTTTAACATGTAATGGACATCTTATGAAATTCTATGGCATTAATGTAGGGATATGTAGAGGCTACTTATGATTTACTCAGTTCTTTTTATTAAGGCTATATATTTTTTCCTTCCAATCATAGTGTCTGATTATTATTGGTTACTGTGAAGTTTTTTTCATGATCATTATTGAGAATTATTAAAACAGTTATATTTTTTAAAATTTCTTTTCCCACCAGGCATTTTCAATTTTTCATTCTAAATATAATGGTCATTTTAAAAATAATTGTGAAAACATCAATGTTTTCACGCCTTATTTCTATTTATCCTGGTTCTAATTTGTATGTATTTAATTTTTCTGCAATTTCATTGAATATGTATTCTTCCATTGATAATTTAGAGTAGCTTGGACACTGATATAATTACTATTAATAAAATTAGGTATTTGGATCTTTCTTTAAATTTTTTAATATTTTCTTGATGTTCTGTTTCTAGGAGATAAAAACATCTCACACTTTATTTGCCCATCATGAGATGAGGGTAATTACTTTATTTGTCCAAATTATGCTAAAATGTCTATATCTATTCTTCTCAGTATGCATTTTATACTTATCTCTTGTATACCTACCACTTCCTTTTCTAGATGCTTTCTCTGCACCTTACCTTTAGCTTCAGTAAACCCATCCTTCCAGAATGAGTCACAGATTTGTTTTCCACCCCTTGTCTTATTTTCACCTGGCTATCTCATGGCATTGCTCTCTTCTGTACAGATGATCAACTCCATAATATTTGGGACTATTTACCCAGCAGTAAACATCTTGTCTGAAATTTGCCAGATATATATACATATATATTTTTTTTAATATGCTGAGAAAAGACACTTCCTTTAAAATATATTTGATATATCAGGCTTCAAACTGAAGGTAATTATTTTTGTTCAGTTTAAGATACCTTTTATATCAATGGAAAATAAAAACAAAGATTAATTTTCTTAACTAGTTTTATTTAAAAAAATATTTAGGGAATTCCCCAAAACAAAATGTGTAATTAAAATAAAGTAAATGAAATGAAATTGGTTAATATTATGTAGATTCAGATTCACTCATATCCATACTCAATAGAGAGGCCTTTTTAAAATGGACTCAAGAATATTAGCTGATAATTGGAGAAAGTAGTATAAAATAGGTTAGGATTTTGCATAGGATATTTGCCTTTCAAAATATAGAAGGGGTGGGGGGGTGTATAATGCAAATATCTAAAAATAGCTAAAGAGAACAAATAAGAAAGAGGGCCCAAGAACAAAACATGTATCTTAATAAAGGACGTAGAAATATTAAGGTAATCCAATATAATATAGAGGAAATATAAGTTTAGACTTATTAAGTGGAATAAATTCCTCTAAAAAGACAAGCATTAGGAGAGTGAATCACAATCCCAAATCTAATAGAAGACATTTCTTACATAATTTCTAATAAGCTATAATAAAGCAAATCATTAGGATAAAAGAATGCAAAGTAACTAATTTTATAGAAAATTTTTTTACTGTTCCATTTACCTGAGCCTCATTTCTTCCAGGTATTTTTATGGCTTTCCACTTCTTTCAGGTTGCTAACCTTATCATTGAAGGTTCTCTGAAAAGTATTTTTGAGAACAAGTCCAAGTGTCTCCATGTACCCCTCCACTTAGTTTTTCTCCTTATCACTTATCAGTATCGACAAACATGTGCTTCATCATTTATTCCCCCTCTGCCCTGCAAAAAAGTATCACTCCATGTCATTCTTAGACCTCCTCACAGTTCCTCACTTCACAGTCCAGCCCCTTCACAGGGTCTCTTCACTGGTCTGGAATACCTTCTTCCCACATAAAAGTATGATTAACTCTTCTCTTCTTCAAGTTTTATATCAAAGCAGACTTCTATATTGAGGTTTGCTCTGACCATACTATTTCCTCTTGCTCTCTCACACACTTGTTTGTGAAATTTTCATTCACTATTCATTCATATATTTTATTTCTTTTCTAAAATAGTACTTTCCATATTCTAACATGGCATATCACTTAATTCTGTTTTTTTTTCCTGTTTCTCTCAGCTAGAATACAAGCCCCAATACTATTGAATAGTTCCTGGTATATTACACATATTCAATAAAATGTTTGCTGAATAAATGAATAAAATGCACTGGTATGTTTGAATATAGCTCATCTAGTGTGTAATTTATCCAACAAATAAAACACATTTCAGAATTTTAATGTCTGGAAAATATAATTGAGAAGGCTAAAATTCCATATCAACACTTGAGTCTTAATTTTTCTGTATCTATGAGTCATTTATACAAACTGATTACAATTAATCCATATATTTCAATAAATGTCCAAAGTTTAATATAAAGGAGCAATATTTTCTGACAAAAGTGTAATTTAATTTTAAATTATCACAATATAAAAATTGAAAGACTGTTCAACTAGAAAATTATAAATAAATAACACTAAAAACAAAATCTTAAGTTATCCTTGGTCAAATAGGAAATAAAATTTTGAATCATGACATTTTATATATTGGATTACAATATAAGTAATGCATATCACTAAATATAAGATAGAAGTAAAGTGGCTCTCAGATGTGTAATAGAAACATTAAGTTTCTTTATTCTTAAAAGGGAAACAAAAAATAAATTATATAGTTACCCAAAGGTGCTGGAGAAAGAATAATGAGTGCAATTTTAAAAAGTAGTGGAAATAAGAGTGATGAAACTAAAGACAAATAGAAAGCCAAAAACTGAATTACAGTTTATCAAAAAAGAAAGAACTGCAGATTGATACTTTAATTAACCACAAAAAAAGAGAAAGAATTATTTGAGAGAAAAAAGATAAAGACAAAAAAATGGGAAAAAGATTTAATGAGCTAGGAGATGAAACTATATCATCATTTAAACAGGAAAATATTTAATGTCTGGTCAGACTTTGGCTTTGACCATGACAGAGTAAGTGGCATGACAATAACCATGACATCATAAAAAACTCTAAACATGGACAAATGCACATGCAAGTACTTCCTGGCCTTGGACAACAGACAGCACAGGTCAGTTATACGTGAGGTTCTGGAATCATGTGAGAAGGGCATTACACTTATTCTGTTTTTATAGATTATTCACCAAGGAAGTAAGGAGTACAAGCAGAGTATAAAGGTCTGCTCCTGCAGAACTGAAAAGACAGAAATTGTAGTTTCCAGCAGCTGAAGAAGTAAAACAGTCAAGACAGGGAACCCAGAGCAGGTGCTCCAGATGCCTGTGTGGGGATTCCCTGTAGGTCTTAGGATGAAGACTGAGCTGCATATGTTACAGGCCTCATCAAGAGACCCTGGTACAGGGCAGACAACAGAACAACTACAGAGATCTTGAGTTGATGGTAGAAGTTGGAGTCATGGCCCCACTATTATGAAGACTATCTCTAATTGACTCAGGTATGAAGTTGAGACATAAAAAGTTATACATTAGAAGTAAGGACCCCAGCTTTGAGTGAAAGCCATACCCTAGGATTAAGGACAAAACCAAAAAGATCTTCCTTATCAACAACTAAAATGACTCCGAGAGTTTTAAAAGGCACTTAAATAATTCATTGCCTGCCAGAGTAAAACCGAGTAATTTTTAAAGTAAAACAACACAATGCAAACACTCTGTAATATATCAGTCACAATATGGCATGTATAACAAAACTACAAAAAAGAAGACAAAGCAAGAAAGTGTGAAACATATGAATAAATATAGAAGTTGATAAAAATATATTTCAAGATTATCCAAAATGGAAAGTAAAAATATCTGAAATGAAAAGTGTCGCTTATATGACTTGGCATTTTCTCCCCAACTCTTCCTCCACTTTTCCCCTCCCCAAATTCCAACAGCATTCCTGAGTAGTTAAAAAGGCAAAGGTGGGGAATTGGTCAGGACCTGGTGAGTGATCAGTAAATCTTGTAGAAATCCTGCTACCCCACATTTGCCTTCCCCATCTGTAAGTGGGCATACATTATTAAAGACTCCTCTTTTTGCAGGGAACATGGACAATTGAGCTCAGAAAATATTGTCTCTCTTTCCACTTCTGAGGATGAGGATCCCATATAAGCCCCATAAATAAATGCTCATTATTCACCACACTGGATTTGTCTGAATCTATCTTTGGTCTGATATATCCACCTCATCTGGGTCAAAAGATGTCGTTTATACGCAGTTACTTGCTATGCTCCAGACAAAAGTATTATGTAAGACCTAAACAGCAAACTGGAAGCATAGAGGAATATATCAGTAATCTTGAAACCACACAATAAAACATTTTCAAACTACAAAAACAAATTCAGTAATCAATAACATGGCATTGTGGGTCAATAAATCAATGAAGGAAAATTAAATGAAATCTTATAAAAATTTTGAGAAAATATCAATTTACAGATCTAAGAAGTTCTGAAAACCCAAAGCAGGTTAAATCCAACTCAAAAATTCACATACACACACACACACACAGGTATGAACCCAGGCATACCATACTCAAACTACAGAAACTGAAAGATAGAAAAAAGCAGCCATGGTGGGAGAGGGAGAACACATTGCTTGCAGGAAAAAAAATATATCAATTATGGCTGACATCCAGTAAAAAACCATAGACTGGAAGCCAAAAATAATCTAAAAAGTGTTTAAAGGTAAAAATAAATAATAACTATAGCTAGTGAAAATATTCTTAAAAAGCAAGAGTGACATAGAGGCATTTAAGATTAATGCAAGCTCAGAAAATTTGCTGCCAAAATACTCCAGTACATAAGCTAAGAGAATGTCTTCAGACTGAGAAGCAAATAGTATCAGAACAAAAATTCATGATATGATAGGAATGATACTCAGAAGAAAATTTTTTTTTTCTGAAAAGCATCAAGTAAATCTACCAAAAGAACTGAAGAGCACCAGGAATAGGAACTATTTATAAATTCTTCAAAGGACAACTAAATATATACAAATAAAAATAATCTTCTATTTTCAGGTTTGTAATTTATATAAGAGGAAAGTATATGGCACAATAGCAGAGAAGACAAGGGATAAATGGAAATAGAATGTTTTAGGGATCTTACACTTTATGTGAAGAGGTACAATATTAATTTCAAGTACACTAAAATAATTTAATAATTCCATATACTCAAAAGAGGTATGGTTTAAAAAATCCAAGAGTGAGAATAAAATTGGATAATATATTTTTTATTAATCCACAATACGCCTGGATAGAAGGGGTAAAAGACCAAAAACAGATGGCATAAATTGAAACTAGCACATCAATAGTTACTTTAAATGCAAATGGACTAATCACTCCAATTAAAAGGGAGAGTTATTGAGACAACTAAAAAATAATAAACAATTATATGATATTTATTAGAGATTTAGAAACTAACAATTAAGACTAAATATATATTTTGTAAGTACAAGAATATAAATACTACTGTCATATTACATTACAAAGATGACCTCTGTATTCCGGAGGTATGAAGGATAGTATAAAATAATAAAGATCCAATTAATCATAGAGATATAAGAACCCTTAACAGAACTTCAAAACAAACAATTCTAAAATTTGCAAAATAAACAGAGCAATAGAATATTAAAAAATAATAAAATTGAGAGGTTGTCAGAGATAAAGTTCCAAAGGTTTGTTGTCATCTAGAACAAAGAAGTCAAGTCCTTTTTCTGTTTCTGATGCCTGATATTCTGCCAAAATTATTTTCCTTTTAGAAATGTTCTGTTAAAATCTAGATGATAGAGATTCAATTATAACATTTTAAAAAGTCATAACATTAGTCCTGTAAATTATTTGCTCTTCAACTTTTATATATGTATTTAAAATTAAGATTAAGGACTATAAAATTAATTTCAACATTGTGAAGAAAAACTCACTGATTTTGCAAAGAAGAAGCAGTGCTTTTTTAGGTGTCATTAACATAAAAAATTACCTATAAACTCTAATTTGGCTTAAACCCAAACTACCAACTGTCAAATAAATTGATGGCATTTTAATCTCCAAATAAACCTATCTCAACCTCACTAAATTTTTTTTAAAGATTTATTTTTTTTTATTTATAACATTCCCCCTTCCCCCCCCCCACGCTTTCTGCTTGCTCTTGCTGTGTGTCCACTCTTGTGTTCCTCTCTGTCCTCTTCGTCTTCCCCTGTTGCGGTGACATGCCAAGACCGGACACTGCGCAGGTGGCTTTGCCCTGCTTCTGGGCAGCTTCTGGTTCCACTCATGGCCGGCTCCGCTTCAGTTCACGAGTGGCTGGCTGCGCTCCGTTCATGGGCGACCTGCCCTGTCTGTGGCGGCTTTGCCCTGTCCATGCAGCTTTTTACCCTGCCCATGGCGGCTCTGCCCACCCATGGCAG
>PVKH010020742.1:0-14514 GCA_004027955.1 Chaetophractus vellerosus | reverse complement strand
TTTTCCTTTTTCTCTTTGCTCTCCCTCTTTTTAATCTGGGGTTCTTAAGAGATGGACCGTATGGAGTGTTTATGAAACCACAGGGACTCTTGGAGAGCTTTGAGCAGTCACCAGATTCTTAAGAGTCAATAACTCCTGAAAGGTTAAGACCAGATCTACAGACTTGGTCACCTAAGGATATTTCTTAGCCTGGCATCATTCAAGCTAACAAAGCTCTGTTCAATCAATCTCTTCGGGTTTTTCTGGAGTCTTTACATATGCAGAAGGATAAAAAAAAAAAAAAAATCAGTCACAACATTAACTCTTTCCATAAGGATGCTGCTGGGAAACAGGTTTTTGCTTTTTTGGGGGTTTTTTTGGAAAGAAAAAAATGAGAAGCAGCAAGAGTTGGTCAAACCACCACTAATATTCTAGGATTTATCATTCAGAGCTGAAATGCAGAATTTCTCCCTCCTGGCAAATTTATCAAGATAGAATAAATATCATTTAAAAAAACCCAGTGATTCATTTGAAGCCTGCCTTAACCTGGGAGAGTGGGTTACTTTTCTTGTATCTTATAAAGTACCAGAAAAGAATCTGATAGTTTAGGCTCCTTCTGTGAATGAAGCATTATTAAATACAGGAAGAGAAAGCTCTATGACTAACTACAGATCTGTATCATAATAGCCAGTTTGTCAAAATCATGACTAGCTCTAAAGTACACGGTTCAACTAGTTTTTTGTTTGTTTGTTTGTTTAGTTTAGTTTTTGGTTAACTGGTTTGGTACATAACATTTCCTTTATGTCTATAATTCTATTCGCCCCAAATACTGCAAAGAGGGTAAACAACCAAATCCTCAAATGTGAGTCAAGCAGTTAGTAAACGCCTAGAGGCAGCGTCGGAGAAAGGATAATGACAGTGTTCAGGCTGCAGGGAGGGGACGGGTCTATTACCCACGGACGCCACCTTTACACCTGTTCTTAGGGATGCGTTAATGACCGAGCTCATCAGACGAAGATGAGGAAATAAATAGTTCCGGTGCTGCGGAGCGCTGGGCAGGCCCCGGGGTCGGCAGCGGGTGCCCACCCGGTCGCCCTGAGCTGCGGCCTGCATCTCCCCGGCAGGCGGCGGCCTCGCGTAGACCGCGAAGCCGGGAGCAGAGCCATGAGCGGCGACGGACGCAGGAGACCGTGGCTCCAGGCCTCGGAGTCCGGGTCACTCCTCCCTCCCCGGCCCTCTCTGTCCGTGTCGGCAGCCGCCTCCCGTCCTGCTCACCCGGACTCTTCAGGTTGTAGCGGGTCTCCATGGCGGGTCAATGGACCGCCTCCGGTCTCCCGGCCGGCCGCCGCCGCCTCCGGTCCGCGCCGAAGCTCTCCCCGTCTCAGCGTGGCTCGGGCCAATTGGGCCTGCTGAGGAGAGCTCCGCAGGCGCCGCCCAGCCGCGGCCGGGACTGCAGGCGGGCGGGGCGCTGAGGCTGCGGACGAGGCGCGGGCTTTGCGGTGGCACCGCCTCCTCCACTGCTCCCCCGCCTCCCAGAGCGCCGGGCGGCGCCGGCGCCGGCCGGGGCGTTGCTGAACCGGGCGCCGGAGCTGGAGGTCAGCGTCCTGGTCTGGTGGCGGGCCCAACCCCACCGGGGCCGTCCAGCCTGCGTCACCCGCCCTCGCCCGGGTTTTGTGAAGTTGCCCTGACGTGGCAGTCACTTCGTGGCAGTCGGGCAGCGTGGATAGCGGTCCCTGTCACCGCAGCCGCCGCCCGCCCACCCAAGTCCGCTCGTGGATTCGAACAAGCGGGCAGAGCACTCGTTGTCCTCCAGCCCCGGACCCCGGAGGCCGACCTTCCACCGGTTCCATTCAGGGTCCCCAGGCGCTCGCGAGTTTTACCCAGGAATGGCGCGGCCGGAGGCGGCCCCGGCCTTAACCCGTTGCAGGGCTCGGAGGCGGCGCCGGGTTCCACCGACAAAGCTGCCCCGCAGCCCAGCTGCCCGCGCCTTGGACCGCGGTGCCTGTAAAGTGTTTTTAGTGCCCAAGGCTGTTTGTTGTATAGTTAGATGTGAAAGGGGGAAACCAGCCAAAAGGGAATTGTGTAGCATTTTTATAAATCTTTTTTTCTTTCCACAGAGAATGTGATTAGGTGAAAGACGCTGTTTGGGCATTGTAAGAGATTTTTTAAAAAGAATTAAAACGTGTTAGAAAACTTGAGGGAATCACACTGCATTTGGGCGGAAGCATACAAATATGAAACAAACTTCAAAGGACACACTTCAGTCTTCATTGTCAAATGAGTGTGATAGACAGGACTGTGGGTTCAGAAAGTTGGATTTATTTAAAACTCAGGCCAGGAAAGGAGGTGGGGAGATTGTCCATCAGGTTGGCAAAATTTATTTTATTATATAAAAATAGAAAACTTTGATTTATTTTCAACATTACTGAGCTATTATTGTTAAAGTTAAGAAGCTATACTGTGTTGAGTTCTTGCTATTCGAATTGTACCAGAAGGGAGTGAAAGTAGGAGGAAGGAAGGGGAAGACAGCTCACATAAAAGTAGATGGTATCTTTTAAACAATTTCATGATGTTTTCTGAAAAGTAAACTGATAATCCATTTGGTTGAGGTACACAAACAAGATCAAACCCCATCTTGCTGGCTCAACTCCTCTGGGTCACTCCTTAGTCCTGAGAGTGTAGATAGTGGGTCTCTTTCCCAGGGTAGACGACCTTGTCCTGGGCAGAGTCCAACCAATCTTAAAGAAAAGTAATATAATTTGTAAACGGAGCATTCATTAAAATGACATTTCAAACCTTAGAGGTGCAAAAATTAAGCAATCTTATTAAACTGATTTTATCCCCCTCTTCTTTTCACAATTTTCATTCTTTCTCCCTCATACTTTTTCTATTGAATCTTTAAGTAATCTAACATTTGACATCCTCTCTCAGGCTACCCACTCTGCAAAAGCCCCAGGTTTATTTCTCCTGTGTCTGCAATGGTCCTTACAATACAGAGGCCTGTGAGGTGTATTATGAAGTGTATGTTTGCGCCTGACAGCTGAGGAAACTAAAAGTGCTGGAAGCATTAGGAACCTTACATTATTCAACCTTCAGGTCCATCAATCAGGCCCAGGGCACAATTGTCCTCTGGGGCTCTCCTTTTCTTCGTTCAGCAGGTACCAGAATGTTTGCTTTTCTTTATTTTTACAATCCACCACCACCAAGTCTCTCCTTGAGGCTCTTCTCCCTACTGCCCACAACCCAAGACTGGCTCAGTAAGAACTATAGCCTCATCTTCCTTGGTTAAAAAACAAACAAAAAAAATCTATTCTGACAATCTAGTTATGGGCACATATATCAAAGTTTTATTACAATATTGTTGAAAGGGCAAAGGCCTCTAGCAAGCCAATTCAAAGATTTTTCACTGCAGACATTTGCAGAGAAAAAAATTATATATATATATATATATAATTCTATTGAAAGGCCTCTAGATTCTTAGCTGGCAGATAGGTTCCCCAGAATATTTAAGTTTATGCAAAAAGTGCTCATATTT
This sequence comes from Chaetophractus vellerosus, assembly GCA_004027955.1. Lineage (NCBI taxonomy): Eukaryota > Metazoa > Chordata > Mammalia > Cingulata > Chlamyphoridae > Chaetophractus > Chaetophractus vellerosus. The sequence goes on along the minus strand of PVKH010020742.1, from coordinate 11,000 downwards.
GATCAGGAATACTTATTACTTCAGGCAAAAAGTGTTCTATCCAGGTCAAGTTTGGAATAGTTTTTCTTTAACATTTGTAGTCCTAAAGAAAAAGCATTTTCATTTTAAGGATTTTTTTTTTCTGAAAATAATTTGGAGATAGCTAAAATTACAAAAGATAAGTTTAAAAAGTTTCAGAATTTTAAAAACATCTTAGGACCACAATCCTTGACCTCTTTTCCTTAGAGAGTAACTAGAAGCCCTTTGAAGAGTACAGGTCACTCCCCTACCGCCATTTGCATCAGGGAGCAAATCAAGTACTGCTTTTGATGTATTGTGTGTGTGTGTACCTGCACTGTATTAGATACTTGATATATAACAATTCACTTATTTTTCATAACAGCCCTGGCAGAGGCACATATTATTCATACCCATTTTACAGAAAAAGACAATTAAGGTCTCAGAGAAATCAAGCAATTTGCCTAAATTCTCAGTTTTTTTTTCAACTACAAGTTCTTGTGCTTTGGGCATACATATTTTTTATCATATCGATGAAAGGAAATTTTTCTAGATTTTGATTATTAGTTGCTTTGGTTTGAATACTCTGAAATCCCATTTTACAAAGAGGTTCTTTAAGTTTCAATGCTTACTTAAGTCTAATACTTAGCTAGAAAGGAGAAATCCAGTTCTAACTGAAACCTAGGTTGTTTCTGCTTCACTAAAAAGGAACCCAGCTGTCTTAAGTCACACAATGTCTGTTTTCCACCATTTGAAAAGAGGGATATGCTTCTCAGAATCTCAGTGCTATTCCTGGAGCAAACACTTTAAAATATTTAGTCTTCAGCATTTAAAAATTTTCTTCTTTTCTAAATTGTCTTTTCGTGATCATAAAAGCAAAACACGATTGTTCAGTATGTGGAATATGAACAAAATGCAAATCTCCCATAATTCTACTGCTCAGAATGGCCATGATGTATTTACCTTTAGCCTTTATTTATAAAGCATAGGTATTTTAACAGAGTTGAACTTCCACTGTATATACTTTTTTGTACTAAAAATATCTGCCAGCTAATTGGATTGTTTTCCAAGTAGCAGTGCTATTATCACTTTGAGAATAAATTGGCTAATTTTATATCATCTTTCTAAATATAATTTTAAAAGAAAAACACCTTGAGAAGCCAAGTATGGGCTTTATTGTAAACATTTTACTAATTACTTTGAATATTTTATAATAGTTTTGTTTCTCCCAAAACACAAACCCACCTGCTATGTTTTTCCTATTGTTTCTTCCCATTGGAGTAGTTAATAAGTAACTTGGGAATAATTTTCTAAGAGGATCTAGCTAGTAATACTGTATTGGAGGTGCTGGTTATATCATCATCACGGGCATAAATTTAAACTTTGGTTCCCTGAACAAAAATATCAGACGCAAAGGAGCTCTTTGTTTCTTGCGAGCCCCACCTTACTGCAAAATGCAGGTCTATATAGCTTGGTTGTAGCCTACCATTTGGTAGCTAGCCAAAAGATCCAAAAGGGAAAATGCTTCTTTGTATTTTCTCCTGTTTCTGCTGATATGTTCAAGATGACTGTCTTACCTGCTCCTTCTAATTGAATCTAAAAAATCACTTTTCTAATACTGTATTCCTGAAGAAAATATTGAGAGATACCAAGTTAGCATTTTTGAAACCCAGTGGAGTTAACAGGATCCTTAAACGAGATGACTTACACTGCACTAGTTCTCATTTAAAAGAACTTTCCCTATTAATAATCAACGAAGCTGTTTTCTACTGCAACACTACATAATTGTTTGTGAAATTTTTACTGTAGTTTTAATTTTTTTTCTTGGAGACCAATTTTTCTATCTTAGCTTTGAATAATCTGACATATACCCCAAAATTATCTTGGTATTTAGGATGGGGGTGGGGGGAACACTTTGGTATTGTGTTGTGGTTTTTTTGCTTTATTTGTATGGCCTGCACTTAATCACTGTTTTTATAATTTAAAGGTACTTTTAAAATTAGTAACCAAGGTTACACTCCTCATCATTCTTACTTATTAGTTCTGATGAACTGATGGGTTTGACAAGTTATTTCATTTTCTAAATTTTAGCTCTAAAGGAAACACCTGCAACGAAGATAAAACTGTTATTCATGGGTGAATGGACACATGCTAGCAGACAGCTGTGACATCCGTGACTTCTCCTCCCCCAGTCCTTTCCTAATTGTCCCTTTGCCAACCTATGCCTTTTTCCTTTTTTGTCCCCATATCCTGTCACCCCAATTTGTCATTCTCTGAAGCCCCTCTTAGCCACCTGCTGATTGATGAAACTTGCTCATCTACAAACTAGTCTGAATGGCTTAGAATTCTGCTCCCCACCTTGAGAGCAGTTTCAGTTTCTATTCACTGGGAAAATGCAAAATGACAAAAAATTACTATGAATTCAATAATACTTTTAGACAAATCTGTATTTTATTCATCACTATAGCATCCACAAACTTCAAAAATAATAATTCATAGATATGTGAATCATTCTTTAGTCTACACACAATGCTCAGTGCACACATGAATTATGTACTTCTTACAGTAATCCTGCAGCCAATAGGGCATTTCGGCAATATTAATAACATCTTTAGAACAAACAACCCTATATTGCTTCCCATTAAAATCCAATTTAAAATTATAGGCAAACTTTGAATGATAGCCATCAAATTCTAAAGCAATCCTGGACTTTCCTACAATTTCTTCTTTTAGCACACACAAACACATACACACAAAAGGTGCAGCTATGCCACAATCTATCTGCCTTCTAATATCTCCTAATAGCTGGGCCAGTTTGTCTTCCCTGGGGAGTTGAAGCTGAGTTCAGCTTCAGAAGTTCCTAAACAGAGATATACATCATATATGCCTGAAAAAAGGTATAATTTTTCCTGAAAATATTATTCTTCAGAAAAGAGAGTTACTTTATATTTTTATCTTTACAAAGTCCTTTGTGAACAAAACACCCTTCAGGAAGACAGTATGTCTTGAAAGGGCCTCAAGCAATGGCAGTTTTCTGTCTTATAAAGGTCACCTGACAAAATTAGGGGGAAAAAGGTGAAAACATTTATCATTCATTCTTGAGGATATGGCCTTAAAGAATAAGTACTGGAGATCATTATTAGTAGGCTAGGCTTTTAAAAAGACTTAAAAAGAGAAATAGAAGTAGAACCTTGAAGAGATCGTAAATATGCAGAGGAAAAAAACTGTTTAACAAATAATTCTTGAGACTCAATAAATGTCCATTAACAGTATCCTATTCGATTTAAAGCATGTTCTACTTTAAATATCTAGGAAGTAACTTTTAGATGTCTCAAAAATGTTGTTCCAGGGGGCCGGCTGTAGCCCAGTGGATAGGGCGCCGGTTCACCACATGGGAGGCCCCGGGTTCAGTTCCTGGGGGCCTCTCCAGGCAGGCAGGCCGCCTTGAGAGGGCAAGCTGCCACGGGCAGGGCAAGTCGCCTGCGAACAGAGCAGAGCCGTCCAGGAGCAGAGCAGAGCAGCCCACGTGGTGAGCTGACTCGGTGGGTCGCCGCAACGGGGGAGACAAAGCAGACACAGAACGCAGAAATGATCACAGCGAGAACAAGCAGAAAGGGGGGGATATGTAACAAAAAAAAAATGTTGTTCCAGTGATGATTAAGACTCTGCTATATAAGATGCATGTGAAAAGTGTGAATAAAATTGGAGGAAAAAAAGCAACTTTTTCTAAATACCATTTTGTATAATTTGTATATTAAGTGTGGATGAGTATCTAAGTAAGTGGTTTAAATAGACTTTTTAATTACTTTCTATACATCCATAAATTTTACATTTAAATTGTAGGTTAAATAATGTGGATTTTAAAATTTACATAAATCATGTTGGAAAAAGAACACTTTAGCCAAACATATGTAAGTGGGAGGGGATGCAAGAAAGCTCCCCGAAATGATTACAGTCCTAATGTTCCACCTCCTACCCCCTTTAACAACTACAGGCCCAATACCATCTCTCAAATTGCCTCGGGTGCTTATTTAAAATGCAGGTTCCTAGATCATCCAAGAGATCTGATTCAAGAGGACTTGGGTTAAAGGCCTGAAATCTGCATTTTTTAGTAAGCTTCCTAAATGATTCTCAAAACTAGGTAATTCTGGGAAACACTGGTCTAGAGCATTAAATGAAACAGTTGTTATATAACTTGGGCACCACTCTTTGTACATCTTAGACCTTAGTTCCCTTCTCTTTCACCAGATGGAAAAGACTGGTCTTCCCAAGCCAGCCCCTTCACTGCCCTGTTTCCCAATGAGGGGAAGTGAAAGCCTGAATTACTAAGGCCACTGTAGAAGAAGTCTGGAAAGGGCCTAGAATTAGTTCCAGGTTATTGACTGAGGACAGGTGAGCACTTTACATGGGTTAGCTCTCCCCATGGCCAGCTATGGAGAGAGAATTGGGCAGTAGCCTGGGTAACTTAGGCAATCATGGAAGCAGCAGGCAAACAAGCAGCTTACAGGAATTGTCCACTTCAGTGAGGAGGGCTAGCAGTGGCTGAGGTCTAAATAGCTCTACTATAGTTGACCATCCAAGAGAAGTGCCTTAGTTTGACTCTTGGTTTTGGGAGCACAGGGAAATGCACCTCCACATGGAGCTTATTAGTAAAGCCTGAGGAAGCAAAGTGTTCAAGGGCTCAGGCAGCTAAACTAATGCCCTGATGGCCCCTAATTGTACTTGCTTGAACAGCTCTCCTCTGGGGAAGGGCTTGGTCCAGCTAGTTTTTGAGGGTGTCAAAACAGCATAAAAGGGCAAACTCAAGGATTCTTGATACTGGATAAGACCAATGTCACTTGAATTAATAAAGAACCTCTTGGGAGTTAGATATGAGTTTCTGAGTCACTAAACTCCAAGTAAAGTCAATTATTATAGTCAACATCCAAGGGATGGCAATGAAAAGTATCACTGCCCTATTAAACATAGTAGAAAGCTCTGATCAAATGAGAAAAATTCAAGATCATATTCAGAATTTCCCCCCATCCCTAATACAATCCTGCATACAAAATATCCAAGGGATGGCAATGAAAAGTATATACAGTAGAAAACACTGATCAAATGAAGGAAAAATTTGAGAGTTTACTCATAATTTCTCCTAAGTTAAGACCTTAAAATTAACAAAGAAAAAAGGAAAATATTTTAGCCTGGGGAGAAATTCTCAAGTATCTCTGATCTGGCCAATGGATTCGTTTTAGCAGTACAAGTACGTTGTGAATCATTAGTGGATTGTGAGATGAGATCTTTTAGAAAAAGAACACTACATAGAAAATAGTGGAACACATTTCATGTAGAAAGGGTATTATTTCATGAGATTTTTTTCAGTAACATTTCTAAGTATGAGTGTTTGATAATTTGCAATGTGAAATGTATTTCTTATTGTCTCAAAAAAAGTTTAAAATGGATTTCAACATAGGCTTTAAAGGGAACATAATTCAATTCCCAGAGTTCTGTCCCAGAGCAGTTTTAAGCATACCACATGGACATTTTGTCTTTTAAGATAGTTTATTTTTTCAAGTTAGAATACTGAGGACCAGACTCAATCTCAGCTTTAAGTACTAAATCATTTATTGAAACCAAAAGTAAAGTATTCTACAAGGACAGTTACATACTTGACTAGTCTTAAAAGGTTTTTTTAAAATTATGGAATTGAATTGTTCCTTGTGTGAATAATAGGATATGATTTGAAGTATCTTTAAAAATTATGACAGCAACCACTAAAACCTATATTTATTTTCATGACTATTACAAAAAACTGCAAAGATACTGATGGTACAACTGAAAAATCACATAACTTGAATGTATAAGTAGATCTTCTCAAGAACCTGCTAGGTCAAGATTGGCACATTTTAAAATGTCATTCAGCCTTTCAAAATCCTAAATGATCTAAAAACCGCATTAGCCCTATATTCTACAATCAGATTCTTCTCATACCTTCTACCACTTCTCAGGTTAACACATTAAGAGAACAAAAGCATCCACCTCAGGCAACAATGAGTTCCCAGATTGAAAAGGAGAAATAGTAATATAAATATTTTTATTAAACCTAATTCTGGAGATGATGTGGATTTCAGATATATATTAAGTGTGAAAAGTATGAACCTTAAAATAATTTAAAACTTCATACTTTTAATAACTTCATAATTCACCTTTTTTAATTGTAAGGAAAGGCACTACCTTCAATAAACATTTCTACTGTCATAGCCTTCTTATAGTATTTAGTCTTGCACCAAACTCATTTTAAATATAGCACATGATCTGCCATTGGTTAAACAATACAACTTCTCAGATGCTGGCTACTGCTATCCATGGTCTCTGCTGAGGTGAGGTCAAGTCCTATACAAGTGCAAACGGATATCTATAAGGACCTATCTAAAAATAAAGTAGTTCATTTTCTATTATCTTTAGATATTAAAATTCTTGTCTCCACTGCATTGTATACATGAAAGTGGTTAAAATGGGAAATTTTCTGTTGTATATATGTTACCACAATAAATAAAAAAAAAAATCCTGCTCTCTATTGTTTCTCCCTTTTAGCCATTTTACTAAGCACACAGTATGTAAAAGGCACCCCATAAGTATCTGTTGAGTGAAAGAAAACTTCCCTCGGAAAATGATAAGCAAAGGAATCAAAACTGCTTTTATTATTTACTACACACTGTATAGGTATGCTTGTCCAACTTTGCTGGGAAAGGATGAGGCAAAGCTGGAAAGGGAGGTAAGGACCAGGGAAGCAGGGCCGTCTAAATTTTATTTAGGAATTTGGACTGATATCCAAGAGTAATGGAGAATAAGGGAGTGACACGTGGCCAGAATTTTGGTGGTTTAGGAAGGTCTCTCAATCTTGTGTGGAAAATGCGGCAGATGGACGGATGGGGTGGAGTGCCACAGTATAGCAGCAGAGGGGATGGAGAGAAGAGAACAGATTCAATAGACCTAAGATTAAGCTGACATAGCCGGGAAACTGACTGCAGAAGATAAGCTAAGGGGGAAGAGTCAACAGTGAGGCCCAAATTCTGGCGGGAAGACTAAGGAAGATAGTTATGCCATCACAGATGAAGGAAAAGATTTAGCAAAAAAGCCAAGTTCAATTTTGGACATGTTAGATTTGAGGCTCTTCCTGTAAAAGATTCCAGCAAAGGTACACTAGCAGCAATTTGAAATATAGGTCAGAAGCCCAAGAAAGGATCAGGATGGAAATTTATCTGTTTGAATCTTAATCCTCATCAGTGTTTTGTCTTTTATAAATTATTGCTATACATTAAAAACTCAAGAGGATTTTACATTTAAGATTTCCTCAGAGCTTGGCATACTATCCTCTTAGAAAACAAAATGGTTGTAAAAGGTATTTAAATTTTCTTCTGATATTTAAACACTCTCTGTTATTTGCTTGGCATGAGAGTTACTTAATGGATTAGGAAGAAAAGAAAACAATCTTTGTGGACTTCTCTGTATGCTTAGAAGACTGCACCTAACAGTTCTACAAACATGCAAGGGAGCTTGTGCAAGAATAGGTATTTCTTTTTAAATACCCCAGCATTTAAGCCTTCATGAACCCATGCAGCAGTAAGTCCTCAACTTCAAGTTCACCTCTTCGCATTTGTGACAGAAGAGTTTTTGAGACATGTAGAGAGTCTGCTTAGGGTAATGGTTGAGAGTGTGTGGCCTTGCCTCTTACTAGCTACATGATCTTTGCCAAGTTATTTCATCTCTTTGGCCTCAACTGTCTCATCTGTAAAACAGAAATGATAATACCTACCTCTTAGGATTCATGAAGATTAGATGGGTAAAAGCACTTAAGAGTGGTGCCTGGCATACAGTATGCACTCAATCAGTATTATCTATTATTAAATAATTATGTTAAAGACAGTATTCTTTCTATTAAACATTACTACTCATTAAAAATCTTGGAAGTAATTATTTCAAATCAGAATACAGAAAAAGGATTTTGTATTTAAATATAAGATCTGATGCTAGTCCTGTTTGAGAACTCTTAGAGGATCTGAATTTATATAAAGTCATTATATAATGAGTAGAATCTTACTAAGCAAAGTAAAGAATGATAGGGTAGACATTAGGAAAAGAATTTCTAGAAGACTAGGGATTAGGCCTGGAGCAGCAAGAATTAATAATTAAAGGTTACTGAAATAACAGTTAATTCTTCTATGGTCTTAATAGGTATGCCCCATCAAAAATATGGTGATAAGCGGGTTTAAAAATAACAAAAGTGTAAATTGAATTTAAACATAACAATTTATCCTGACTTCCATAAAATGAGAATTGGTTAATCTGAACAAATTTTACCAGTGAAGCACTGATATACATCTATAAGTTACCTTACAAATAAAGGCTATACTTCTGTTTCACCAAAAACAAAAAAATTCTGCTACCAGATAGCTTAGTTATGAATATATTTAAGAGCCTTATCAAACCATGAATGTGTTGCACATGCTTTTAAATTGGCAGTTAACATTCTTGTAAATGATGTACTGCTTAAAGTAAAATGTAATAGTATATTTGATTACAAACCATATCCAGTCCATGTAAGTTGAATGCAAACCATAATTTAATAATCAACACAGTGCAGCTGTCTTTCTGAAGTATGTTTCAGAGATAGCATTATAACCCGTACATAATACTGCTGTGAGTGCAATCATTTCATATTTATGGGTCCAAAAAATATTATGTTTACAAAATAATACTGTCTGTGAATATCAACTGTTTTTTTTATTTCTATTTCTTCAAAAACATTCCAACCTGGTCATATACACTAATCTATATCACTGAAAGTAACCAGAGATGATAATTCACAAGCAGATTCTCACATCTACACAAAAGTTCTAATTGACTCCAAAGGCAAAGGGCTGTCCTGCTACAGAAACATGCAGGTCAAGTTCTTAACCTTTGAAAGCAAGTAAACATGTTCCAGTGCAGCCCATGTAGTCATGTATTTGAGCTTTGTATTCACAGCATTAGATCTGAAACCTAAAGTTGGCCGTACACATTACAGTAAGCTAACTCCCACATCAAAAGTAAAAATGCAAAAGGATGAGAAAGATTTTGTAATTCCAACACACAAACCAGAAAAACTGAACACTTAGACTTAACTCCTACATCTCCTTTTAATTACTAGGTGATTGCCACACTTGCAGGTTTGAGGCAATAATCTATATATTTTATTAGTGTGGGATTAATCAAAAAGCACACTCACTACCATGAACTTGGGTCCTATGCCACAGGATTATTTTTGCCTTTCCCCCAAAGAATCATTTACTCTTGAAGTAATAGGCTTTTAAGGCACATTTTAACAAAAATCCATCATATACCCAGATTGAAAAATGGAAGCTCCACCTGGTTACAACAATATATTTCTACCTAAGTACTGTGTGATTTACCAGACAGGCAAGGGTGTCTATTTTGAGAATAAATTCACATTAGAAAACTGATTCTTTGATTTGATTATTCAAAGGAAAACATTCTGTAAAAAAAGATTAGCGAATTAGGTTTATAAGAATAATCTGTGTGTGCCAGGCTTGTTGGCAAAGGTCCAACAGGGTACAGCACTGGAAATTAGGGAGAAGACTTCCCTGGAACCCTGGTTCCTACCCACCTGGGGTCCTTAGTAGGAATCACAAGGAAGGGAGTTAGGGTGCCTTAATGATTTTTAGAAATCTCCTTCCAAAATGCACAGACCCTTGGAAGGGCTCAAATCTTAAATAACAATCAGGTACTGCCTTAAATTTCAGGTACCAGCTTTGAAGGGATGAGAGTTGGGGAGAAGGAAGAGAGGATGGAAAGGAGTCACAGATAGGAGAAGTGAGAAAATTTCAAGGAAAGTTGCTTTAGGGACTTGATACATTTTACTTGGACCAGCTTTGATGTCCCTAGGAGACTCGGCAAACACAAAACAAAAAAAAATTTTCAACGCTCCACATACATGCTTTAGGGTATGGACCTTGGGATGGGCAAAGAATAATCTACTTGGAATGATTTGGGGTGGGGGTAGAAGTCTTTCAATTTCCTGTTAGTCTAAAATAAACATAAATGAAAGAATTTCAAAGAAACAAATATCCAGCTAATTGTAATGTCTTCCCTGGCCATCCCTTTTCCCACTGACCCTTAGGGGTTTCCCGGGATGGCTCTCCAGAGAGCACGCTGGTGGCAAGCTGAGCTATGAGTTCAGTCATAAGGTGGGGAGGGGCAGAGCACACAAGGGACACAACTGCAGATGAAATAGCAACTCAGAAGTGACAAATGTGCCCCAGAGGATTAAGCTCTGCGGTGGACATCCGAGGCTTGCTCCATTCACTGTGTCATGGAGCAGTAAAAACGTGGCCCTAAATAAACATAGTAAATGTAGCACAATAGGCCCGTTTCACAGGGGCCAAAAATACAGAATTGTAGATTATTTTTTAGTCTGTAACTAAATCATATACATTTGGGAAACTTTTTGGCATCTAAGGTTACTTTAGCTCCAGGTGGCAGATATAGAAAACCCTCCAGAAGCCCTGCACTTGAGCAACATTCATTTCTCTACAATGGTCGGCACGATTTTAGAAATCTGGTCCCAAAGGTTTTAAAGAACAGTAACGCAGCAAAAAGAAACAACCGCTCTGTATAAAGTGACTATAGACGTGTGTTGAGGTAAAGAGCTTCATAAAAATTGTTGACTAGGGAAGCACTGCCGCGGCTATAGAAATTTTTAGGTAAGTTCGGTGCTAATATTCTTCTACAAAACTCCTATTTATACCTGTTACAAACAGGACAGTTCTTATTGCTACTGGAGCTTGCTGCCCCAGGCTGTTCCAGCTCCACTGAAAAAATGATTTTTTAAAATAATTGGTAGCAAATATCCCCGTATTTATAAAAAGTCACTGCCAATGTATCATTTTTTGATTAATTTCTGATTGCCATATGTATACGGACTACAGTATGCATGTCCTTGACACCAAGTACAGAAAAAA
>PVKH010020741.1:0-14514 GCA_004027955.1 Chaetophractus vellerosus | reverse complement strand
GTAGGACAGGGAAATACAAAGAGAGATTTTCCTTGGTTAATGCAAACAAGCCCACTCAGAACATGCCCCTTTTAGATGTCCACACCTCTCCATGGGTCACACTTTGTACCTCACGTTTTGGGACCTCTTGGGATTTCAGTCTAGTTATAGGTCTGGAAGAAAGAGGGATGGGAGTGGGGGTGGGGGATTGTAATTAGAAGAATTAGAAGTGGCTTGCAAGCCAGATACCTCAGGGCATTCCATCTCATTTCATATGGTGAAAAGAGTTACTCTTCCGAAAGAGGTATGAGAGCTGTTTCCACAGGGGAGAGGTAGTTACCAGTTTATCAGGCACAGCAGGGTTAATCTCTTCAGGTGGAAGTTGGATGGCTGATTCCTCAGAGCACAGTGGAGATTGGATGGCTGATTCCTCAAAATAGACAATCACAGGTTTATCTGACAAAGACTCAGCAGAATGTAAGGATTCAATGCCCCCATTATTATTATTATTAACCCATACGTCCACGTCCACTTCCTCTTACCAAAATCTGTGTGTCAGGATTCTCTAAGGAAACAACCTACAGGAGATACATACATACACACATGCACAATTTCATATACATATATTATTAAATTTTATGATTTTTTTGGGGGGGGGATTAGCTCATGTGACTGTGGCGATGGGCAAGTCCAAATTCAGTAGGGCAGGCCGCAAGCTGGGAACTCCAGTGAAGGTTTTCAATGAATTCCCCAGGAGAAGGTGGCTTGGCTGGCTGAAGTAGAGATGGAAATTCTCCCTTCTGACTGCTGAAATCATCACTTCTCTTTTTTAAGGCCTTCAGCTGATTAGATGAGACTTCTCTTATTGTTGAAGCAGTTTTCCTCAGTTGATTTTAGATAGAATCAGCCATAGATGCTATCAAACTACTGATGATTTAAATCATGAAATTAAATCAAGCACTTGCTTGACTAAACAACTGGATACCATAACCTGGCCAAGTTGACAATGAACTTAACCATCACAGGCCTACTAGGTTTTATTTATCAAAACAGTGAATAAGTAATACTAGTAAGCAGATATGGAGATTGGACATGCATGATTGGACAACAAAAATGTAGGCTTTCACCTTCTGCAGAGTAAACATAGAATACCATCTGAATGTTGGGGACCCTAATAAGATATGCTTATTAATATTATTTTTCATTCTTTCTGACACATTCCTGTGTGAAGGAGTTTGCATTTCTGTCTTTGAAAATGTCCATTATATTAACAAGGAGACCTTGGTCATGTCATTTAACCAATTTGTGCTCACTTATTCACATTTCAGAATACTGGAGAAATAATTGAGTTTGTTTTTAGGATTAAGTAAGAGAAATGTGGTTGGACAGGATTTTTTAAAGTAATGCTTCCATAATTTGTTAAGCTCTCTTTTGTCTGTTATTTTATTTTTTGAAATTGAAATAAAGTTTATTTTTAAATAATTCTCATGTTAAAACTACTGTGTCCCGATTATAGCTGTAATATTCTATTCCTCATTTTCTGTATCTAAATGCATTTTTATTACTTATATCAAGATTAAACTGCTCCAGTTTTGATGATGGATTTTTGCTAGAGGGTTTGTAGTTCACTGACAATCTGTTTAAACCTAATCGTTTTTTAATTCAATATGTTTAATTATTTCAGAACTGGCAAATATATTTACTCTCTTAGTTTTATTATTAAACAAAAGATAAATTGAACTTGAAAACTAATATGAATTATATATTCTTGCTGCTTTCCCCTTTATCTGCTTACAAAAGTGTTCCAAATGTGTAGTTATTAAGGTCTACTGTGAGATGCATGATGCCACGTCATTACACTTAAACTTAAGTGAGAGCGGACAGTGTTATGATCTAATCTGAATGAACTAAACTTTATAAAGTTGTTCCTGGTCATCTTACAAAAGAGAAAATATATTTTTTTTGTTCAATTCCTTTTGATGTTCATGAGTAAATCCAGAGCCAAATAGTGCCCTATAGACTTATAATTTTAAAACTTTAAGGAAGACCCAAAGATAAATCTTTACTCAAATGGAACCAAGAGACAAGTGCTCTGAGTCAAACAGTTATTTTAGAGTTTCTTGATTACCTCTTCTTTCTTTTCTCATGTATTATCACTTTCCTCATTCTAGCATTATAGGCAAATGGAAGGAAGTATCATATCCACTTTAGCAAGAAATCCAGTATGCCACGATGTCTAAATGTTTCCTGTGATGTTTTCTATGAGCAATGAAAAATGTAACAAATGCCAATTGATTATGAGTGTGTCCTAGAAAGTGCTGCACTACACTTGCTGGTAGAATAATATAAATGTTTCCACTGAGAAGGGGCCCTTAGGGTTATCTAAATGGATCTTTGGAGACATGTAAATGTCAACCTTGGCTCTAGGCTAAATAATGAATAATTGAATGTATACGTTAATACATATTCACTTAAAAAGGTAACTGAATTCATAGGAAATGAAATGTTTTAAGTTTTCTCAATGGGTGGGCACTAAAATGCATCCTTGTGTTCAAAATATTTTGGTTTTACTGAAGTTATATTAGCACTGGTCAGGACCTTAGCATTGCCCAGCTCTTCAGGACCTCTCAACTGATTGTGTGTGTGTGCATAAGAGAGTGGAGATGAAAATCAGCTTTCGCTTATATAAGTCCAATATGATCTTGAAGGTTTATATTTTATATATGTATTCATTTGATTTTCTGGTCTTTGATATGGATGTGCTTTCAATATTTATTCACCAGAAATTGTACCTAAAATAAAGAAGCAGGTTGGGGGAAATGTGGGCTTCATCATCTCACAATTTTCATTTTTGTGTCAACTTATCCAAATTAGCATAACTATAATTATTATTAGAGTTTATTTAAGTGCTTACTGTGCATTCCAATAGGCGTTTCATACACATTATTATATTTAATGTTCAGAATTATGCTATGTAGTGTCACTCTCAGTTTTGCAGTTGAAGAAGGTGAGTCACACAGTATGTGCCAAGGTCACATAAAGAAAATATGAAGTACCCAATTATAAAGTGGGTTCTGTCTGACACCCAAGACTGTGCTTCAATCCACTGCATGGAAGGGGCCTCCAAAGCTTTCTACTATTGGTAGTGGAGAAGATGGATGTGCAATGCTCTAGTCTACCATTCAGAATGTTTCTAAAGAAATATCTTGAGGGCATGACTCAAGGATTTGAAAATTGTCTTTTTTCAGTCTACTTGTAATTAATTTCTTTAAGTTGTTAACAAGCCTTGATTAAGGTTCAATATTTATCTGTAATAATTATTTTCATTGTCATTCATATAAAAATGAACATAATGGAGTTTGAACAAATTCACATGTACATGATCACTTTTTTAAGCAGCTTGAAATGAAATCTCTATGCTGGCATTTTGTTTGACTACACCTTTTTCACCATTGCTAATAATATACCGAAAACCATGAAGTGAACATAAACTTGGTGGTCAAATGAATTCTATCCTATAGTTTTTGGCTGTAATCAGAAACTATTATCAAAATCTCTTTATATACTAAATAAATATATATTTAACCATGTCTTTAATTGTGAACATTAGAAGCATGAAGAATTTAGGTAGCTTACTAATTTATAAAGATTAATGTATTAAATCTTTGATAATGCATTTTTGTTAATTGGTCATCTTATAAGAAGCAGCACTTTTTCTTTAAAAATGGCTAAAAACTTTCTTGCAAAACTTTCACTGTTTTTGAAAGCATCTATTATAAATGCACAAGAATGCAACAAAAATAATTTTAGTACAGTATTTACAATGACAGTGAAATTTGCCAGCATTAAAGATATAAAATATATGTTGATGATAAATTACTCTTTGACCTCAGCCTTCCATATACTCTATTACATACTTTCTTTTGGCTGAAAAGTTCTGACAAACAGAAATTTATGGTGGAAATGACCTCTCAATTTTATTTATGGAACCAGTAGCAAAACACAGCAGTCGATCACAGGCTGACATATGATTACTGTTTCTTGAAATAGGTATAACACCAGGCAGTGCGGTGAACCGTGCCTGGTGCTGTGCTGAACAGTAGTCTTCTAAACCACACTTTGTGCTAACCTATGGATGGCAAACCTTCCGAAGTAGTAACTGGAAATTTGGCAGAATCAGTTTGGTGCAAGAAACTTGGGATTTAACTAGAAATGTGCTTTTTCATGTGAAAAGTTGTGGGAAAAATATATTTCAGTTTTGCTTTATCCATTGTGGCTGTTTAATATGGATATTCTAACTTTGTATGTTGACAACTTTCCACTTAAAAATGTGTGCTTACTTTGGAATTGAAATATCTTCAAACTTTTCCCCACTCATATGAGTCTTTTTCCTTTCCATTTCACCATCTTATTATGTAGTAGACAGGTCATTACATATTTTTTATTTCAAAATTGAGGATTAAATTCCTAAGATCTATATTATGGATTAAACGTACATAATGTGAATCTTAATTTTGAAAATTTATACTCAATAGGGAGGAAAAGTAAACTAAGTTCACTACAGTTATGAAGAGTCATTTGCCTGTGATATCTAAACACACACACACAAATTGGAAATCCACATTCTTTATTTTGTATAGCAGTTGTCTTAAATAATATTCAGAGTAGTATTCTTGATCAGCAGTGACTCTTCTTTACTAGTCTATAGAGTGAAGTAGTGGAGCAAGATGGGATATTTCCTAAATTGTTATGGTCTATCATAAATTTACAAGGCTTTAAATTGTTGTTGAAGAACTGTAATGTCCCATAATTGGTAATAAAATCTGGGTTTACTTGCTTTTTCTGACCTTTCCTATATCACAAATGTCAAAATAATCCTAGTTCCATATTTATGCATTTTATAACTAAATTTTTTAGCCCAATATTTATGACATGAAAGAAAAATAAATTTTACTAAATAACTTAGGTTCTAGTTCTTTTCCAAAAGTTACATGTAAGCTTAAGTCATATATTTAAATTTAACATGTCATATATTTTAATTTAACTTGTGGCAGGGGGAAGGAGTGGGGCATATGGGAATCCCTTATGTTTTTTATATAACATTTAAAAATTAAAAAAAAATAATTAAAAAAAATTTAACATCTTTTCATGTAAAACTATACAAATTTTACTCTCTGGAATATGAACAAATATATTTTCTATCCCTGATCTTGTAGGTTTTAGAAGCAAGCACCAAACTGCAAGTAAATAATTTCTTTCTTACTGTATATTTTTACAAATTATTACTGATTACAAAGGCGAGTTTTATTGAGCAATTATTGAATAATTTGTGGTTTTGGTGAGTGTCTATCCTAACCACAGCTATTTCTTTTTAATGAATATAGTAAAAAGTCCTTTCAGAATTCTGTCCATTCTAAGCTATGTGGTATAAGAAAAAATCTCACATCCTCAAAATGACCTTTCAACTCCAAAAAATAAATCATTGGAAACAAAGATATAAGCAATAAACACTGAAGAGAATGTGAGGCAATGAGGATAAATGGACAGACTGTTTTTCAAGGTCTTTTTGATTGCATCATACAATTTTTAAAAAATTTTGCATTTTCTCTCCTTTCTTCAGAAACCATGACCTGATTTTCTATATTTTCTATATTCATTTCTATGAAATTTCATCCAATTTTATTTAACTTATCTGATACTTTTCAAGCTCAGTTTTGTATATTACGAGTTGAAGGGAGCTTTAATAGAAAAAAAAACAATAACACCAAAAAGAAAGGTACAGGCAAATTCCACACACATTATTTTGATCATAGGTGACCACGCTCTGATACAAAATATAGTATTTCAGTCTCCCCATAGGCATCTTCTCAGGAGAAGGTGTCAGAATCACTAGAAGCACACACTGATGAAACAAATTGAATACTGAGAATGCAGTCTCAAACACCTTTCTAACTTTGTTATTTTAAAACTGAATTTCATCAAATATGTCAATGTCTCTTTCCTTCACTTATGACCAATCTGCTTCAGATATTTGCATGCAAAAATAAGTAATTTGAAATATACTGGGAGCACAAAATTGATTGGAGCTTTCATTTTGTTTATTTTGTTTTTGAAGTGAATATCATTTTTTATTAGTATGAAAGCTCCAAAGACAATGTGAATTTTTAAATTACTATATTGATGTAAACAATAAGGGATAAGTTTAGCAAGCTAAAAGTAAACAATTAGCAATTTGTTGAAAGATCATGCTACTGTTTTGATTGCATGTCTGTTTACTTTGGTTACATTTATTTACTATTTAATTAAACTGAATATTAATTAACTGTAAACATCCCCCAACACAGAAAAACATTCACCTGGTCTTAAACTTGTGCTCTTGATTCCCTTGAACGTATTTCAACCTAAATCCCTCTTGAACATCAGGATAAATTCATAATATCCTTTGATGCTATTTCAATGATATATACACAGAAATAATAGTCAACATTCAAATATCTGTATTTTCTGATGTGCTATTTCTTCTCCTGTTTTATCTTTTCTCTTTTGGGTGTGTGCATGTGAAGTGTTTGCCATATTAAATGTGGGAATGACTTTAAGAAAAAAACAATAGCCAAAACTTACTTTAGTTTTACTTACTACTAAGCGCTAGCCTCATGACAGTAGTTCATGATATAAGGCATAGACTGCATACAAATAGAACATTTTGGCCTCTGACCTTTGTCATGGAACCTCCTGACAAAAAGTAGCCATTTGTCAAAGGATGAAGATTAATTACTGAATTTATCTGTGGAGGCCACATGTATAAAGCTTTAGACTGGGAAGATAAGAAGTCAAACCAGGTGTCACTTAGGGGTTATTAATTCTAATCATAGAGAAATGACGTTTGGCCTCAGGAGAGCAACAAATAACCCTAGATGATAGGAATAATCCTTGTACTATTTCTCTTGTGCCCTTTCTTCTCACCTCGGGCATTTTATGCCTAACTGTAGACAAGTAGACTTGTTCTAAACCCTGCTATTTGTATTATGCTACAACACTGCAGACTTCATAGAACTATTGTTGAATATAATGGTTTTCTGTCTGAATCCATCTGATTCTCTTTGTCTGTACTGCTGGTATTTTGCTTTACTCTTTTCATGGTTTTTTACTGGGAAGAGAGGGCAACTTTCCACCAGTCTTGTTTAACTTCAACCCACCCTCCAAATAATGTCACAGTTATTCTTCTAAAATAATAAATCTGGCCAAGTTACTTTACTGTTTAAAAAGACATAATGGCATTCCAGACCCTTAGGGATGAAATTTATAATCCGCAGCATGGCGTGCAATGTCATTTATGATCTGGCCCATTTTTAAATCAACATCCTTACCTTCAGTCTAAGCTCCAACAGTACTACATTAGTGGAAACCCTCAAAGCCAACTTTAAATTATAAATCTTTGACCATAATTTCCAACATCACACAGCTATAACAAGAGGCGTCAAGTAAAGGCAAAAACTTTACAAGGTTTTAAGTTTATTTTTATAGTGGAAGCACAGAATAAAATAGTTAAATTCAACTATAGCCACTTTCCTCATTACCTAAAAATGCATGGGAAATACATAATTGGAAATCTTGGAGTTAAAAGTCATGGGAGGTGATTGCAGAATTAGGTAAGGCAGTTAACTGGAAAATTTTTACATGAAAAGGATTGTTTTTATACAGAATAGAGATAGGCAAAAGACCATAGTAACATAAAATTGAGATAAGCGGTTTTCTTTCAAAAAAAAAAAGGTTGCATTTTAGAGGAGCTGTGGAAGAGAATTTTTTTTATTATGTTCTGTATATAGAGTATGGTAAGGAGTTGGTCCCTAATTTGGTGGAATTTGTATTATATTTTCTTAATTTTATGCATTAAAATATAAATGATCCATATTTGACATGGAACTAGCAACAGCAATGGGAAATAGCTTAGTATTTAGTGATATAAATAATATGTTGTACTCATTTTTGTATTGGAGTAAGTTATAAAAATAATCATGTTCTCTTTTGGCTGTTTGTGTGGGTTATATACAATTTCATTTAATATGCTGGGTGGAAATTACACGGGACCATGGTTAAGTAAACTCAAATTCCCGTCTTAACTGCCAGTAACTAGCAAGCCAAGCAAATACACTGGTTATTTTTTATCATTATCAAAATAGAAATGGTGTACAAGTAGATCTAATTACATACTTTTTCTAAGATACACATTTTTTCACATAGTAATAGTTCTAAAATCAACTTTTACATCTATAAAAATAATTGGTAGTGTTGTTTTTGGGAGGGTACGTAGAAACTAAAGCACCATACAAATAGTAGCATCTTATATTTGATGAAATATGGTATTTAAAAGTCCCTTAATGAACTGAGGTTCTGTGATTCTACACATTTAAGGACAAATGATAGAAGGTTAAATGTATAGATTACAATACCGAAAGACACTCTGGCTTATATGGAATTTAATAGAAGCAAATGTAGAATACACCATCCTGCATAAATCCTAAACAACCAGATTAATTCTTAGAAAATAAAGAAGCCACATATTTTGCTCTGCATCTGCACACATGGAAAATCACATCATTGTGCATGGCACACTCCCCTGGATGGACCCATTGATCAGATAAATTGTAGGTAGTATGTAATTCCCAGTATATTATCCCTAACCTCACCATTCTGTCACTCTAGTTAACATAATAGAATGAAAATTTCTGAGAGTTATAGTTTTGCTGTTGGTCAAGATCTTTCACTAAGGAAATGATTCAGTTAATATAAATCTTTGAGGTTTTACTGAAAAGAAACCTATAGCAATATAGAAGACTGGAATCTTAACCATGTAACCAAGCCTCACAGAAGACCAGCAAAAGTTATTTAACAAGGCAGGTTTTTAGCTCTTGGCCACAGGCCTATTGAAAATGCAGTTCCGAAATTGGAAGGTCCATTTGGGCCCAACACAACTTTGGCTTTCAGGTTATCTTATTGCTAGAATTATATTCACCTCATTCTACTGCTCCCTTTATGTAAACCAGCAACTTTCTCTTCTCTGCTTCTGTCTCTGTGTCTTTCTGCTGCTTCTTCCTTTTCCTGCTAACAAGGAGTATATTTCAAATTGAAAACATGTATGTCATGTGGGAAATTAATAGGAATAATCTGACTAGTTTAGTTAATCCTTGTCATGTCTGTGGTTTGGCCACCTATGTGCCAGATAGCTTCCTGGTTCAAATTGCTTTGGCCAGGGTCATAAAGAACGCTGGTACTTCTCTCAATAGAGGTTGTGAGCTTGGCATGTAGTCTGAGACTGGACCAAAACTGTGAGGAATAATCTCAAATACAGTCTATTTTATATTTTAAAGATCTGTAAGGCATTGCAAGTGATAATATATTAAAGATAATTACTAACAAATCACACTTCTTAAAAAACTGGTGGTGAAATTATAGTAGTTAAAGACTTTAGTAGACACACAACAGTAGTGTCTTTATGTTCTTTTCCTATTGCCACTCAATAGAGTAGGACCAATTTACTGCAACATTTTTCTCTACCCAAATTTCAGTCATTCCATATACCGTCAGTTTAGGTATTCTGAAGCTCTTTTTGAACAAATGTATATCTTCTGTGTGCCATGCTAATTGTTAGGATCTCCAACCTCTATTCCTTCAGCTATATCTCAAAGAAAGCTCTGAGGTATTAATAGATGTTGCTTGCTCTATTTTACAGAGCAGAACGGTGTGGTTCAAAAATTTAAGGGGCTTGTTCATATATCTGAGTTGATTGAAGTGCGTATCTTGTGGTTCCAAACCTATGTCTCTTTCCACTATATCAAACATCCTGCTCAAATCTTTCCTAGTTGACACTGGGCCTTCTGAATAAGTTGAATCTTCTAATATTGTCATTCCATTTTTTCCAGATCTTGCTCAACATATCTTATCAAACCTATCTTTTATGCTTTAGCCAAACAGGGCAACTTGTGATTACTCATCTATGTCGCATGTCTTTCTGCTTCCATGATTTTTCCAATGCCACCTCCACTGCCTGGAACTCCCTTCTCTGTATTGCCCTGTCTAAAATTTAACCATCCTTTAATACACAGCTAAAATGCTCACTTTTTCTCAAATCCCTCTTGCTTTACCCTAACCAGGTAGGTCCCAGGGCATTTTTATTTGTGCAGTGCTTATGGTACTTATATTATGTAGATATAATTATAGTTTTTATACTATAAGTTATTAACTATTGAGCTGTAAGTTCTTTAGGTACCAATCTTTTTTCCGTTCTAGTTTCCGTATGTATCTAGCTAAGTATCAAGAAGTTGCAGGGGATTAGGAAGTGCATATGGGATAGGAAATATCTTATATAAAATTAAATCTATGTGTTGCGACATTTCGAGATAATTATAGCCTAGATTACTTAATTTTGAAAAGTACTGAGATTAGCCAGTGAAGATAACCTTAACATCTATTGGCTAGGAAAGGAGATAGCCAACATAACCATTATTATTATGTATCTATGCCACCAAAATTGCTATAAGCCACTGGATTTATTGATTTCTCATTCATCAGTTCACTATTTATCAGCTCAACATAAAACTTTATAATGAGTGATGGGCAACCAATCCATTTTTATTGCTTTATAATTGCATTTAATAACAACTAATTTATATGAAAATAGCTAGATAGCAACAGACTTGTACCCCTCAACACAAAAGAAAAAGCTATTAATTGGCGTGTCTACATTGATTCCTCATGTCACAGATGCATTCTACATTGCTTAAAATCTTCACTGGAATGAATACTATGTGAAATTAGTTTGAACTATATCTCTATCTATCTATCTATATCTTGAAATTTCATTTATTTCAATACCCAAAAGGAAACTACACTTTAAAAATGTATGGTATTTAGTAATGGTGTAGGGTTTAAAAATTTCTTTTTAATGAAAAATACTTTCTTTTTGAAAATCCATTTTACATCATCAATTATACTATTCTAAAAGTTGACATTTGATATATATCTGATATATAGCATTTTGTGACTGCAGAGTGAACACTTTCTTTATATATTGTTTTATATTCCTGGAAGATGACACTAAGACTTATTTTTGGATGAATATTTTACATGTGCTCTAAGAGAAGAACTCACTTTATTGCCTTCTCAGAGAAAATTACATGAAATGATAAAACTGTATCCTGTGTATTTATGTGGAATAATAGAAAATCAGGATCTGTGTCAGAATACTGAGTCAGAAATCTGATCATTAAAGATGAGAATTATTCAAAGATCATATTTTAGAAGTGGAAATTTAGTTTTGACAAGTCAAGACAGGGCTGAAATCACCCTAGTTTGCTTGTGGAATAACCACGGAATTTGTTTAAATTTAAAACCCACTTCCTGACAACAATAAATGGAGGTGTCAAATCTCATTTTGATCACATTCAATAATAACCTTGAATGCATGCAAATGTGAAATTTACTCAATGAGGCTCTGTGACAACTCTACAATTCAGCTGTGAAATTAGAGTATCTGGTACTTAAAAATGGGAATTTCACACCTACTGAGCTAGCATTCTGATTTTTTGGTTATAGTGGTTAGAAAATAAGGCATAAAATTGTACTTCCATTTGTTTATGTGAGCCACAATGGACTTAGCAATAGCAGATACTCAATATACATATTTAATACTCCAGTCAGTTATATTCTCATAGCTAAGTACTGGTTGTAGCAGGAATAAAATACCTGAACCCATAGGGAATTGCAGTGTGAAATTTACAAAATGCAAAGATGGAGCACTGATGCATTTTCTTCGGATTTACCACATCTAGGCAGGTATCGAAGCCTAACAAACAGAAATGATCTGCTGCTTATCCCCTATAAAAACTGCCAACCAGCTGCAAATGCCAAGTTAATGATTGAGTAGCTTAAACTATTAAATTGGAAAATAATTTTTATTGCTTCAGAGAACTTCAGTTGAGAATGAACATTAGAGTGTTTCCACATGGTTATACTTTGCATATTAGAAATGCATGCATATTTTTTATTAAATTTATGACTTTGCCATTCTGTAAGAGAATATAGGTTGCTTCTATAAAGCTCTGTATCATGACAGCCTCCCCTTAAGTCCACATTGAATTTAGAAAGGCAAAATGGATGAGAACTGATTTGGAACTAAGGAGATGAATGTTTTTATTGCACGAGTCATGAATTTCAGGTAATGAAAATCACTACCTGAATATATGTAAATGCTGCACCATTGAATTAAAATTTTCACAAGTGAAACTGAAAATGTGTTGAATCACAGTAGGAAACAACGACACTTTTCTGGTCTTTATTGATATTCAGAATGAATCTTTAAACTGCATAGTGTGTGTTGTTTCCCAAGCACACTTATTTCAGCAGTAGTGTGTGTGTGTCTTTGTATGTGTACCTCTGTATGTGATTATTGCACTTCAGAACACATCTAATAACTTTTCCACTGTAGCCGTTAGCCCTTCAGTCAGGCTTCAGTTTTTAAATTAAAAAGGACACTTCTTTATCACCACTAGAGACTCTATAACAAAATAGTCTTAGGACATTCCTTTCTTAACACTACACTGAGAACACAGGACATGAGATGATGAGGTCCCTAACCTCCCTGTGTTGTCAGTCTCAATGGAACATGTGGATTGCAAAAAGAGGAAAAACACTTCAATTCCTGCGTGTCCTCATTTCCTCATCTATGAAGTGGGGTGAATTTATCTTATGTGCCCTAAGGTAGAGGCTTGATAAGATCATATTTTGGAAGGCCTTTTCCCCCCTTCCAGACATGGAATTCTGCATTCTTTCTGTTTCAAAACTGGACGGATGTTGAGGTAACTCCCAGGGAATATCATAGACAGCCAGGAACTTATTGTTCTGCTAGCAGATCACTACCACATGAGTGGGGACATAAATCTTAAATAGTGAAGAGCACAGTCTTTGCTGAGATTAATACTTTCTTTCTCCCCCCATGGCTTTGCTTGTTTTTACTGCCAAAAATTGCTGCACAGTTTCCAACGTTGGTTGGATGGATGTAGGGAATAAAGAAATCTTAATAATTTTTTTAAAAATTTAAAATCCTATAATAGTATAAATCCAGATAGCTTGCACATTTTTATTATAAAATAAATATATTGCATATTAAGTGGGTTTCCTTTTCCTACCCCTATATCCAAATTCCAGTTATTAGGTAGAAGTTATTTGTATGCCTTCAGCACCTTTAGAAGGATTTTCTCATGTGTTACACTAATTCTTTTGCCAAGAATCATTGCTTTAAAATTAACAAGTATACATGCTGATCACTAATCTTCCCAATATTTCACCATTTTATAATTAACTGATCAATTTTTCTAAGTATGTGTTGAGGCATATGCAGTTATGTTGGAAGAAGGTAGCTTTTTATCACAAAAACTGTTAAATCTGTCCATGTTAAAGGGCTGCAAACTTGGTTATTGAATAAAAGTTCAGATGTTTCATGTCCCAAATGACATCATATGACTTATTTAGAGTCATTTGCTAAAGTGCTTTTCTTTCTCTTTAGACCCTGAGAGAACTGTGGAAAAGCCTTGCTTAGTTTGTACTTTGACTTACCAACTCGTGTAATATTGAGAGCAATAGATTTTCAGTGAAGTGAGGCTGCCATTAGAAATCTGATGCTGTTAACCGAGGAGAAGTACTTCTTATAATTGAGAGGTGAGGAGGAAAACTGCTTACACCATCATAACTTTGAGATCCTTTATATTTAAAAGGAAAGATAAGGGCTTCCTTCATTTTCTATAGAAATGCTTCCATACCTCCATAGTATGAGCTGGGTGCCTTTTCTAACTGCAATCATAACATACTGTGGTCTAAAGCACAATTTCTGTTGATGGCAAAATTCAATCACTATCACTAGATGCAAAAATCTCTCTCTTCTCCACTGACAATGTCCCCAGATTCTCTACCAAGCAGAGGAAGCAAGCATCAGAGGAGTCCCGTCAAAGGCATTTTCTCTACTTGTGCACTATCCAGTACTCCCAGTGTGATGCTTGTTTGCTGCTCCATGGTAGAGGCAGACCATGATTCAAAAGCCTTTTGTTGCCAATAGAGAGCATTGATATCTAACACTGGTCACTGCTCTCAGAGAGTAGCAGGAAATCACACTCAGGAGTGGCCACGTTGGGATTGGAGAATGTGCCTCCTCTCTTCACAGACTCTAGTTTTTATAGGTGTATATGTACAAAACACAGACCTATTCACATTGAGTGAGCTTGAATCCGTCCTTGTAAAGGATGCTTAGCATCTCTGTTGTTCTATTTTATATATTTAAAGTTATCTATGAGGGCCCGGCTAGATAGCTCAGTGGATAAAGAGCTCGCTGGGAAACCACATGGGAGGCCCTGGGTTCGGTTCCCGGGGACCTCTCCTAGCGGGCAGACCGCCTTGAGAATGGCAAGCCGCCATGGGCGGGCCGGAGCCGCCGTGGGCAGGGCAAAAAGCTGCCACGGACAGGCAAAAGCCGCCACGGGCAGGGCA
>PVKH010020740.1:0-14508 GCA_004027955.1 Chaetophractus vellerosus | reverse complement strand
CCCCTGTATCTAGAGGAATTTTACCTCATAAATATACTTAGAAGCATTTGTTTTTATTTCCCTTTCTTCATTTTTTCAACTGCCCCAGTTGTTCAGATATATTTTCTCCTCTGAGGAGTTTAAAGTGTTAATTATTCTTCTTGCTTGATGCTTGATGACCTTAAATCTCTTCTCATATTACATCCCATTTACAAGTCTTTGATAATATTCTATACACAACATAATGATATTGCTATTCCTTGGCATGGTACACATCACTTTTTATAATCTGATTCCCAAATACCTCTTTAGCCACATTTATGACTAAGCTCTATTTAGTATTTTATCTTTAATAGTTAATGTTGAAATTACTGTAGTTCCTCAAACAAATGGTGCTGTCAAATACTTTGGTACTTTGATGTTGTCTATCATCTACATGCTGAGTGGGAGAATCAGTAAATTTTAGTGGTTCTAGATTCTAGGACTGAGAATGAAAGTGGGCAGGACTAAAGTCTTCAGGGAAACTCAAACCCGATGCTGTGGATAAGGTTGAGATCAGCACCAGACTGTAGAATTCAAAGAAAAACAGTATCCAGTTTGGTAAAAGATAAACCAAAGGATATGCAAGATACATGTCATGATATCAGCATTGTTGTAGTAGACCCTCTCCTTCTCACTGAATCAAGGATATTTACTAGCCACAGAGATTCCCTTGATGTTATCAGTGGTTCATTTGTTCTTTTTTTCTGCTTTATGTACCAAAAGCTATAGTTTCTGTGAACCAGCCTCAGAGTGTTCTATATGGGAATGTAGAGTGGCCTCCACAGATATTGAGCAAATGGAAAATGAAATTTATGTATTGTGAAAGGGCAGAACTGGCTCCCTTCTATGAGCCTTAAAGGCCAGGGGAAATTGTTGCTTACTTTTTAGGCAGGAATACCCGGAAAGATAGAGAAAAATCAAATCATAAGGAATCAGGGAGAAAGAAGATAAAAGGTAATTGAGCAAAATGTCAGCTAGAAGATAAATAGGGCAGAGTAAGCAGTCATTCAAAGAACTATTATGAAGTGCATTTGAATCCATGGTCTAATAGAGATGAGATGGTGAGGGCATTTTTGCTCTTCCCTCTCTGTGCAATGTCTTTTCCTCTTTACTCATCTTGTTAACTGTTTATTAATCTTTCAAGACTCAACTCATATATCATTTTTCTAGGTCCTAACTCTGTCCTAGTTTACTGGAAGTCACAGAATAATTTTACAAAATTGAACATAAAAGTGTCTATAAATACTTATTAAAATGTTAAAAAATGGTAATAATCCAACATCCTTTACATTAGGAAAATGTACATAATACTTCCAAATTAAATTATTTAAAATAAAATAGGGGGTGATTTGATGGAGAACAGGGCATTTGTAGGACAGTGAATCTATTCTGTATGATATTGGTGGGAAAATTATGTTATGCACTTGTTAATACCAATAAAACTATACAGCACAGAGTGAACCATAATGTTAACTATAGATTTTAGTACAACAATAATGTATCAATAGGTATTCATCAATTCTAATAAATGTATCACAAATGCAAGATGTTAATTATAGGAGAAGGGAGGGGTATAGGGAACTCTTTTCTGGAAAATATTTCTTTATATCAAAAACTACTCTAAAAGTAGTTTATTAACATAAATGAATGAATAAATAAATTTATATATAAAAAATATAAAAACAGGGGCTTTTGTTTACGCTTTTATGAGTCAATTCCACCATTATTTTTCTTCAGTTATTTGATTAAGACAAATTGATTGGGATTTCTGAATCTCACTTTAGTTAAATATTACATGAAATAATCATGACTGAAAGAGTTTGGAGCATACTTTAGAGTTGACATGTTAATTTTCTATTATAGTGACTTTTACATATTATGTATACAAAAGATGCCAGGTACCTTTCTCCTCTCCTTTCCTTGGTTTATGTTAGTAAAATTACAGATGACAACTAGATGGAATATTTTCTTCTCTACAAAGTAATGTCTTAGAGGATGATATTTGTCCTGACATTTAGACCATATTTTTATATATAATGGTATTCATTGAGAATTTGACAAACTGATTGAATTACACATATACTTATTAGTGTTAACCATTTAAAAATAAAAATTTTATTTATTTATATATTTTTAGATTTACAGAAAAGTTGCAAATATATTACAGGATGTTCCCATACACTCCACATTTAGCTTCCCTATTATTACATATTATTATCTTACATCAATGTGATATATTTATCAACATTAACTAACCAATGCTGATACACTGTTTTTAACTAAATTCCATACTTTATTCACATTTCCTTAGTTTTGAACAAACATCTTTTTTTCTATCTTTTTTTAAATTCCAGTATCTCAGCCACATTGCCACATTATATTTAACCATTTTGTTTCCTTAGGCACCTTTGGATAGTGATAGTTTCCCAGACTTCCCTTGTTATTCATGTCCTTCACAGTACTAAGGAGGATTGGACAAACCTTTTAGATGTTACCAATCAACCAGGGTTTTCTGGAAGTTTTTGTAGTGATTAGATTACAGTTATGGATTTTGGGAAAGAAGACAACAAGAGAAAAGTTACATTTCATAACATCATATCATGTCAATCTAACTAACCACTGTTGATGTTAAATGATTGCTTGGCTTAGGAAAGTGTATGCCAGGTTTCTCCACTACAATGTTACACCCCCACCCCTATTTTCCATACTGTGCTCTTTGGAAAGAAGTCATTATGTGCATCGCACACCATAAAATGAAGAGTCATGCTCTACCTCCTTGAGAATGTTGCATATATATAAATCATTTAGAATTGTGCTATATGAGAGGTACCCCATGTATTTATTTTTTATTAAATCATTTGTTTATATCAGTATAGAAAATGGAGATGAATTTTATAATTTGGATTAAAGTCCAAAAGAGTGTTATTTATTTTGTTGCTCTGATTTTTCCAGCTTAGGCCATTGAGCGCTATCAGTTGGCTTCCGTGGACCTTGCTATATCCTTGTCACTGTTTATGTGTGCATTGGTGTTGTGGTCATTGTTCTTTTGGTTTATTTGGCTTCTTTTTCATTTTATCCTTACTTTCTGGCAGTATAATATGCTCTTGTTCAACTTTTACATTCCTTGCCACAGAACTTGATTCAAGCATATCTCCATGGATTCCTGTTTCCTTTTATTGGCAATGGTTCTGGAAAGTGTGATCTGTGCACTGGATAACAATGTATTTCAGGGCCTAATTAATAACTTCAATTGCAAACAAATAGGTCACTTATTATCCCAAAGTCAAAGAAGACAAGTCAAAAGACAACTATCTTTCTCACATAAGGCTTATGTTTCTTAATTCGGAAAGAAGGGATACATTAGGGAATGATCTTCCCCAGGCTCAGTTTTACATCATTCATGTTAAATACTCCTCAAGGGAAGGCAAAAAAAGGAAGCATTTCCCAGTTAACATCTTGTGTGATGGATTTCAGAAGGTGTGGGATGAAACTGGAAACAATTTAGCTTGCCTTATAGCAGGATGGTGAGAACCTAGGCCTCTTCCTGAGATCAAAGAGATACTGCTTATAGAATCATCAGACAGCATTTTAGAAGCACTTTTTATTATTTGAGTAAGTGGCTTCCAGATTACCTTGGGAATAAAAGAGGGCAACTGAATATTTAACATCTGCACAAAAGTTGGTAAAATTTTTATTTGGAATAACTTATTTGAATTTATTAATAGTCAGAGAAAGTAAATCTGTACAAATCCAGGTTAAGTGTCTAATACATAAAATGCACTGTGGAGGGAACCGGCTATGGTTTGATTGGTTGGGCTCTGGTTTACCACATGGGAGGCCCTGAGTTTGGTTCTCAAGGCCTCCTGGTGAAGGCAAGCAGCTGCGTGGTGAGCTGACACAGCAGGGGGAGACAAGCAGACACAGAAAAATGCAAAGCAAAATGAACACAGTGAGCACAGGCAGCAAGGGGGGATATATAAATAGATAAAAATAAATCTTTTTTAAAAATGCACTGTGGAAAGAGAAAGTGCAGGCACTTTTCTAGGACTGATTTATAATTTAAATAGAGGAGCTGGAAATAAAAGATGAGCATGTCAGTTCTTGATGAGTATGGGCACTGTAAGAAAGGGCTATTGGTAGTGGTGAGAGGGACAAGCCGATTGAAATGATATCTGTTTGGTTGTTCCAGGAAGTAATTCATGGAGGTAATGATTTTGTCATGGATATAGTAATTTGCAAGCTTCCCATCTCCTCAGTGGAAAGAAAGTAAAAAATAGCGTGGGAAGGTGTAGTATTCTATCTATGTGAGAGCCTCTTCAAACTTGTCATTCATTCTAAAATTTTAATTAAGTACCTTCTTTTATTCTAGATGCATAAATTTAACAGTGAACAAATGGGCAGATATCCATGTCCTTATATTGCTTTGTTCTAATGTAAGCCATACTTCATTGATAGAAACTGCAAATAATTTTTCACTTCCTTTTTTGATGAGTTTTGACAAAATATACTTTTGGAAAACTTCTATGAATATAAGTGAACTTATAGTTAATGACAATGTGGTGGTGTATAATGTAAAGGGCACTGACTTTCAGAAATACCTATATCCGATTCAGTCTTTCTCAAGCTCCTGAATATCGCCCTAAGAATATTGCTGTTCTTCCTTCCTATGTCAGAAAAGAATATTGAGGTCTCAGTGATATGCTAAAGATTATGAGTAATCAGATCATTTCCTAAGATAAGATTTTTAAAAGCATTATTTTTTTTAAGAT
This sequence comes from Chaetophractus vellerosus, assembly GCA_004027955.1. Lineage (NCBI taxonomy): Eukaryota > Metazoa > Chordata > Mammalia > Cingulata > Chlamyphoridae > Chaetophractus > Chaetophractus vellerosus. The sequence goes on along the minus strand of PVKH010020740.1, from coordinate 9,718 downwards.
TTATTTATTTATTTTTTTATTACATATCCCCTCCCCTTCTGCTTGCTCTTGTGGTGTGTCCATTCTTCTGTGTTCTTCCATGTCTGCTTCTTGTCTCCCCCCATCTTTGTGGTGGCATGCCAAGTCGGCCCTCCGTGGTGGCGGCTCGCTCCATTTGTGGGTGGCTCCATTCCGTTTTCACGGGCAGCTCCACTCCATGTTTTGCGGGCAGCAGTCCTCCATGTTTTTGTGGGCTGCTGGCTTCCGGGCTTCACAGGCAGCAGCTCCGCTTTTCATGGGTGACTTTGCCATGCCCGTGGGGGCCCCGCCCTGCCCATGGCAGCTTTTTGCCTTGCCCATGGTGGCTTTTGCCCCACCCATGACAGCTGCCTTTCTCAAGGCCATCTGCCCTCTCGGAGAGGTCCCTGGGAACTGAACCCGGGGCCTCCCATGTGGTACCCCAGTGCGCTCTTTATCCACTGAGCTATCTAGCTGGGCCCAAAAAGCATTATTTTTTAATGCAGTGCATGATTATGATGAATTTTCAAAATTCACCAAAAGGAACATTTCAAAAGGTAGGGCTTCCTCTCATCTCTGATGCTTAGAATGTAGTGACTCTCCCCAAAGACTAGTTATTCTACCTTTCCTTGTTACTCTTCTAAACACAAGGTACTTATATAAAGTGCAGGATATAATATCCTGCTTTTAGTAAAATTTTACCATTCTAAGAATATAGTTCTGTCTTCAGATTTTTCAATTTACAATATATTTTAGAGACCATTGCCTAGGTCCATTTTTATCGATGGTTGCATCAAGGTATGACCTCTGATTTATTCAATCCCCTTCTGATGACATTTATTTCCCAATTTTTTATTCCATGGAAAGGGCCCAAATTATTGTTTATATACATTTGAGTAAGTGTAGCTGTAGGAAATGGGATCATTGGCCTGATTTCTATGTGAAGTTGTAACATTGTAAGTATTGAAAATCACCCCTAAGAGACTGCATCTGCTTAAACTTCTAACAAAATATAAAAGATTGATGGTTTCTCACATCTTTGCCAGCACTACATGTTAACAAACATTCATCAAATGATCATTTTACTAATATAATAGATGAAACATATATCTAATTGTAATTTTTATCAATGTATTTAATTTTGAATGAAATTGATTATCTTTCATATGTTTAATCCTTTGAAAAAGACTCTTAAAATTGGTTCTTTTGCCAATTAATCATTTGTACAATCCTTTTATAATACTGAATTGTGCAATTTATTTATATGTGAAAAATTTAGGATTTTGTGTTGAAATAAATTTTACTAGTTTGATACTTCTTTTGCTTTTGATATGGTATTATATGGGGAAATCAATGTGGTAATATACATAAAACAATTTTTCCAGTGTCTGTTATATACTTATATAAAAATATAGTTCATGGTTTTCTTTCCTTCTCTTCCTTGAAGTAGAATATGTACACTCAAGAATATTAATGACAAAAATTCTATTTAAATGCTACAGCCATATCATTTAGAGCATCCTGAGCTTCTTTTCTAAATACCTGGTCCTTAAACTGTAAACCTGAATTTTGAAAGAATATTCTGATTTGGGGCAAAGTCCCTCATTTCCTTTTCCATGACTATAGATATTCTCAATGTATCATTGTGTCTTAGAAATCTTGATGAGGCAGTCAGAAAAATAATAAGGGGAAGAATATAATTTTGGACAACATAGACTGATAAAAACTACAAAGTTGAATTAGAAGTTGAATTTAGAACTGGAAACAACTAGAAAGATTTGAGAGGAAAATAAAAGGAAATATACTTCTACTTAGTCACTGCAAGAGATAAAATATGAGTATGCTGGATCAGGATGACTGTTTGTTGGCTTGTTGTTAATTGCATTATTTGCCTCTCATTATTACCCAACAATTGTTTGATAAGCTGAAATCTTAAATTTATTATATGCCTACATATACACGTGTATTTGTGTGTGTGTATGCACATAAATTTTGTTAAAGAAGATGCTCTCAAGTGTTTATACAATCATTCATTGAAAGTTCAGAATATTGCTAAGAGTCTTTTATGACTGGATTACTAGTTTCAAGAAATGTGAAAGCTCACTGAAGTAAACTATACATAGGTTTTCTCTATTTTTGTAACACACTATCCCTAATATTAAGGTTCTGCTGAAAACTAAAGAAAGGCATTCAGATCAGGGAATTATGTACTTGTGCCAAATCCACAAAATTAAGTTTTATTATGAATTAAAATCATTTAATTTTTCATTATTTATTATTTCATTTAATATTTCGTTATTTTCCTATTGAGCCATCCTATGCAATCAGGTAAATAGCTAGAATTTCATTAAAATAATCAATACACAGAGTGGTGATGACCTTCAATAAGTGTAAATTCTATGATGAAGCATATATTCAAGCTCCAAATGTGTTTACTTTATAAAATGATTTCTTTTCTTCTTCCAGATGAACTAATTCTAACCTGTGCTTTCCCCAAATAGACTGAAACAATTCAGCTAAATAACAGTATAACAGAATTCATATTGTTAGGATTGACACAGGACCCTTTGAGGCAGAAAATGCTGTTTGTAATATTCTTAATTTTCTATGCAAGAACCGTGGTGCAGAATTTGCTCATAATTGTGACCATCAAGTTCAGTCTGACACTTGAAAGCCCCATATACTTCTTATTTTTCTTGTCTTTTGTTGATGTCTGCTTTTTGACTTCCACAGCCTCTCAGCTAATTGTGGTGGCTCTAACTGCAAAGAAAATCATATCCTACAATGAGTGTATGACACAAGTCTTTGTACTACATATATTTGGCTGCATGGAGATCTTTGTCCTCATCCTCACAGCTGATGAGCGATATGTGGCCATTTGTAAGCCCTTATGTTACCCAATCATCATGAGACAGCAGGTCTGCATCATTTTGATTATTTTTTACCTGGATAGGATCTTTCATTCATTCTAAAGCTCAGATTGTCCTGGCATTGAGATTGCCTTTTGGTGGACCCAAATTGATTGATCATTATTGCTGTGATTTATAGCCCTTGTTGAAACTTGCCTTTATGGACACTTAAGTGATCAACCTACTGCTGGTTTTCAACAGTGGGGCCAGTTTCTCAAGGAGTTTCATGCTTCTGGTAATTTCATACATTGTAATCTTGAATTTGCTGTGAAATCACAGTGCAGAGGGAGGAAAAAAGCCTTCTCAACTTGTACCTCTCACATCATCATAGTCATCTTATTCTTTGGTCCATATACATTCATGTATACATGCCCCTAGCCACTTTCCCCATTGACAAGGTGGTAGCAGTATTTTACACCATTGGTACACCTTCTCTCAACCCACTCTTCTACACACTAAGGAATGCAGAAGTAAAAAATGCCATGAAAATGTTATGGAGTATTAAAATCACCTCAGATGTCAAAAGATGACTTGAGGTTCCCATTACTTACACAGTACATATTTGAAATATGATAGTATCATATTATTGTGTGAAGACCATGCAATTATATGTAAGGTCATGATGATGTTCATGAACTAGGTCCATGAAAATGGTGCCGCAGATGAAAATAATCAGAAAAAAAAAAAAACACAAGAGATAGCCATCCAAGGGCAAGGAGAGTGCCCTGCCAAAAACATCATGGCTTTTATTTAGCTTTAGAACAAAGAAAATACGTGTGCACATGTGCAAAGGCAATATCTACATGACTGGTTACACATTACTAGAGTCAGCAAATCTTTAGGGTTTAATGACTCAGTCCTCTTCACATTCCTGCATGTAACCGATCTGTTTAGCTATCATCTTGGCAGATACCAGATACACTCCTTGAAGCACAGGATGCTTCTTTGCCAGGCACATACCTAATCTTATATCAGCATCCCAAGACTTGTGGCACCTGAATCATACATAAATCCAGGAGGCCTGTTTTTCTTTCAGGCCAAAGCCTATGTGAGAACTCCTTCAAGGTCATGGGTTGATATTTTTTCTTCTTCACAGACAAGTTAAATGTCTACCCCCCTTTCTTTTGTATCAGAGAAAGATGAGTGTCCCATTAATTCAAATAATTATGACTGAAGAGTCATTTCTCTCTATTTTCTGCCTCTCAAATCCTACTATATTTAGGGTGTAACCCTGATTCTTATATTGAATGCACCTGAATTGCTTTTTTTCTATGCTCTGACCTCACCCTGGTGACTTTCCTGACATCATTTTGATTTGTTCTTTTCCTGAAAGCTACTTTTGGCCATTGAAGACCATAAACTTTATTTCCCAACTCTGAATCTGCACCCTGATTTATCAATAAGAAAGATCTTTACTTAATAACATCCTTTCAAGCAGGATAGTATCTAAAAATAAATTAAGTAAATCCTTTTCATCTATAACACATTTCCAATTAGGTATCCACTTCTTGAATGCCTGCAGGGCATGTTAACACAGTGTACAAAGATGATCTATTCAATTTTATCACAAGTTGGTCTTTACAAATTTCTATATATTTGAATCAGACATTTAAAAAAATGTACTTATATCATTAACCATTTTTTTTTTACTTGATGCTTGTGTTAAGGTAACCAGAAAATTATTTATGGGATGTTTTCAATATAGTATTGCAATAGGTCTTGAGATATTCACTGTGTTTGGTGTATAATAAACTCAGTAAATGCCACTAGTTTTATGTGTTCTTACTTTTTGTTGCTTCCTGTGAGATTGAGAAGTGAAATATCTACACTGGAGTCACATATGAGGAAGGAACTATATTTAATAGAAATTGAAAATGTATGAATCCATCATAAACTTATCTAAACTACCCGTCCATAGCAACAACACATACATAGACATATTATACAGCTTTTTGTGGTCATTTGCATTCTAGATGCATATATGAATGTAAGAAACAGTGAGGAAATAAATAAACTAAAATGTAAATGCAAAATATTGGTAGAATAATAGGATAAATAGAAACAATACAGGGAGAAAAAAAACTTGGAAGGTTTTGCATGGTTCAAAAGTACTTATAGTGAAATTAAACCTGGGAAAATTAATTTTTAAAGAAAATTCTGAGACACTATATCCATCCAATGGACAATTTTGAAGTGACCACTCCCTCCAAAATTGATTTATCTAAAAGAGAAACTATCCTTTCATTTTAGGAGCAAATAGAGCTTCTAATATGTTTTCAATTCTTTTGTTATTATACTATCTATAAAGATGCAGCTTCACTTTTATATTATTCCATGTGAAAATGCTTAACCTGAATTTGATCATAAGGAAACAAGGCACAAACTCAAACTCAGGGTTGATGTATAAAAAAACTGGCCTATATGTTTCAGAATTATCAAAGACATTAAAGCCAAAAACTGACTAAAAACTATACAAGATTAAAGGAGGCAAAAGAGAAATGACAACAAACTGCAATGTATGATCTTGGATTTGATCCTTAATTCAGGAAAAAAAAAGAAACTAAAATGGACATCATTGTGACCATTCATGAAATTTGAATTTGGACTGAGTTTGATAATATTACATCAATATAAAATTCTCCTGGGTTTTTAAAATATAATTTTAGTATGGTTATGCAAGAGAACGTTTTCTTCTCAGAAAAAATACCTGGGAACATTTATGGATAAAAGGGAACAATGCTACCAATTTACCTTCAAAATGTTCAGAAAAACAGTACATCTGTATTTATAAATGGAAAGAAAGAAGGGAGGGAGGGAGGGAAGGAAGGAAGGAAGGGAGGGAGGGTGGGAGGAAAGGATGGACTAAAAAGAAGTGGAACAGAGACTAGTCTATTGCTGAATCTGAGTAAAGGATGGTACAGAAGTTCCTTGTAATTTCCTTGCAATGGTTATGTAAGAATAAAATTGTGTTGAAATTAAAAGTTATAAAATGACTGTAAGTGCTTTAGTTTCTTGGCTGCAAAGTCAAAAACCATTCAATGGGTGGTCTTAGACAACAGGAATGTATTGACTCACAGTTTTGAGGTTAGAAGAAGTTCACAATCAAGGTGTCATCAAGGTGATGCATTCTCCCTGGATACTATGGCATTCCAGGCCTGACTGCTGGGATCCTTAGTCCTTGGTTTCTCCGTCACATGACAATACACATGGCAGACTCTCCTTGCTGCTCCTTTCTCATTCTGTATCCTTTGATTTCCAGACTCCTGCTGTTCCCTGTTACTTTCTGTCTTTGTAAAACTTCCCTATAAAGCCTCATCAATAGTTCCTATTTATAAAGGGTCCACACCCACCCACAGAAATATATTAAGTTGAAGAACATGATTTTCTGGGTTACATAACTCTATGTTACCACAGCAAATATGTCAGCTATAAAAATTTATATTAAAAGTTATGTTCACTGAACAAACTCAGTTTCTCATTTATCATATTTGAATATACTTACTTTAAAATTTAATAAAACATCATTATATAGCATAAAGTAAACCTTTTTTGTCACCTATTTATACCCTCAAATACCCTAAAATTTACCATTATGTGCTACACAAATATTATTAATTATACAGTATTCCTATATGAAAAAATATTTTCATACTAAGAAACATTCTTTTAAACCAGCAAGCATTCATTAGAATGCTGATACAGATGATGAGAACTTTTCATAAAAAGGCTACACTCCACAATATAGAATTTAATTCTTTTAAATCTATATATCTAAACATTATAGTTTCTCTTTTCTTTTCTTTCTTTTTTATACATACCACCTTTGTGGAAATTTTCATATCAATAAATATGGAAGTTATCAGTTTTGTAAATGGTCTCCAAGAACATCAAAAACATTGTTTGGGTTTTACTATAAATAAATCTAATCTAGATTTATTTTAGGTTCTGAAAGATGTAATTGCATAACCTATACTTTCAAAGTTCATGATGAGGCATTTTCCTTCCTAACAAGATTCAATATCATTTGAAAATACATATTTTCCATATATGTATATGGCAAATAACTGTCTTTTCTATACCTGAGAAGATTATTCTCATCTGATATCTCTCCCTTGCCCATATTTCTACCCACTGTATATGATACATGAACATTAACAGTCTATTTACATATATGATCTAACTTTTATCCACAGCATTTTAAAAAATCTTCTAGATCTTAAAGTACATTTTTTAATGTGGAGAAAAAGAAGGCAGACTGAATTTGCCACCCAGTCAACTAACTGAGTGTAGTAAACAGAATAATGACTAGAAAGATGTCCATTTTCCAATCCTGGGAAAGTGTGAATGTGCTATGTTACACAACAGGGAGAAATTAAGGGAGCTGATAAGCTGAGTTTAAAGTATGAAGATTATCCTGGACCATCTAGATGGGCCCACTGTAATCATAATAGTTCTTTGAAGTGCAAGAAGAAGGCAAAAACAGAAGCCAGAATCAGGAAGAAAATTTAAAGATGCTATGCTGTGGGTTTTGGAGATGTAGGAAGTGGCTATGAGCCAAGGAACACAGATGGCCTCTGGAACCTGGAAAAAACAAGGAAACATATTCTCTCCAGAGTCTTCAGAAGGAAACACAGCCCAGCCAGCTCCTTGATTTTAGCCCAGTGAGACCCATTTTGGACTTCTGACCTCCAGAATTGTAACACAATAAATTTGTGTTGTTTTAAACCAGTACGTTTATAGTAATTTGTTATAGCAGCAATAAGAAACTAATAAACTAAGTCATATTGAGTGTTTCTACTACCTTAGCACAAACTTCACTTTCACTTTCTGCCCTTTAGTTTTTGCTCATTTTCTTTACTAACCTCAGACAGTCAGAATAAATAACATCTCATTTTTGTTAAGGTTTTAGCATCACATGACAAGAAAAAGAGGAGATAAGGGTAGGAAGGGGAAAGGAAGAAAAGAAATAATAAGGGGGAAAGAAGGAAGAAGAACAAGCACAAACTTAATGGTTACTCTCAAGAAGTAAAAGGAGGAATGAAACCTTACACTACAATTAATCATGAGTATAGGCTGGAAAGAAACATCTTCCTATTTCTTTCTCCAGAAATCAGCAGAGACTCAATTTTGAAGAAAAGCAGTGAACCCCAGTAGCCCTTTTGAATCCACTATTTTCAAATCAAATAGAACATTTTAAAGGAGTGGAACAATTCAAATTCAATACCTAACTATTTCCAAATCATAGACTGTGTTTATACCTTAACCCAATATGTAAGATATACAAAATAAAACAATCACAGAAATCACGTTTATTAAAAATGTTTTAGATTAGTGCTAAAGCACTTAATATGAGAATTGATTGGATTTTAAATTTCACAAAAAGGGTAAATTTTTATTTTTTTTAAAGGAGTAAAACACATACACACAAAGCACATCATTTTAGGCTTTGATATAGTTCTGACTATGGAGGGAGACTTTGGGGAAAGGCTTTCCCTGAGTTCATTATTATTTTGCATCATTCTCTTTAAATAGGTCTTCAAGAAGAAGGGTAAAGGAGATTTATTGTCAAAGATAATGTGAAATGTAGATCTCAGTAAGTGAGGGACTGAGGGGGAACATACAAATGCTGGCTCCTACCAGCCCCTGAGTTTTTGGAGCCAGAGATACTCTGGAACTAAGTATTCACAAAGCAATTCTTTACATGCCATTCCTACTTTATTTTGGCCAACTGCTCTCAAAAATTATCTCAGGAAGAGACCATAAAATACAGCAAAGTTGAAGCTCTGGAATATAATGGTGAGACTTTTTCTTTTACAAGCTAATTTATCTGTACAGAAATGTTATGGAAAAGGTAAATTAAATTAAATTGCTGTACTTTGAACATGTATAATATTTATTTGCAAGACACTATTCTCAGAAATACAGGGAGATTAAATTTAAGAGGATGTTGGTACAAAAATAAAATGCATTTATTTATAACTATGTGATAGAATAACATGAAAGTGAATTTTAAAAATGCCAATCATAAACTTTATCATTTCAAAGGAAAGTGAGGCAGCATGATATTTCATATGGTCAGAAAGGGGAGGAAGGAATCTCTTGAGTTGGATCTTAATTCAAGGGGGAAGCAGGGTTCCTTTAGGACCTAGCTTGTGTTATGGACAATGGTGTCATTGTTAAATCCTGTACATAAATGCCCAGTTTCTGCTGGATGAAATTCAAACAACAAAATTCACAGGTGTTGAATTACTATGATTTGAGCTCCTCTAAAATGCAGGGCTCTCTGAGTGGGGAATAGTTTATTCAGAAGGGAAAGTCAATGAGGATTCAGCATGTAAAGGCAGAGGGATGTGTTTGAGCTCTACATCTAAATTATGATGGTAATTATCATTATTTTTCATTCTATAAGAGGAGGCACAACTGTAATCACTAATCCACCCACTCTAATTTACAGACCTGAGGATATACAGCCACACAGTTTCCTCAAAGCTGGAAGTTGAAGGCATGATGTTGCTGCAAAGGGGTAGCTGAGAGCACAGAGTTCACAGCTGTAGGCACTAAATTTGACAGGGATGTTGAGGTGATGTATCTTTAAGTAAAGTTCCTATTGATTAACTAAGATATTGTGTAATCAGAGCCTATTGTATAATTAGAGGAAACTTTTATATCTATGGTTGATTTGAGGAAGCACCATGAAAGCCCATTTAATCAAAAATTATTCCACAAACTATTCTCATCTAGAAACTCCTGTGAGTCCAATAGAAGTATCTGAAATACTACCAGTGAATTTTCCTAGATCCATTTAAATTATT
>PVKH010020739.1:0-14513 GCA_004027955.1 Chaetophractus vellerosus | reverse complement strand
ACAACAAGTATTTAATTTTCTCTCTCACAAGACTATGAGTTGGTTGAAGTGGCTTTGCTCCAGGCTGCAGGTGAGTTCTTGTTGAACAACACTCAATTATCTATTACAGAAAGGACAGTGGTTTGGCAAGTAACAGGATGCCTGCCTTCCGGTATATGATTAGGAAGAAAACTTAGAATAAGTTTCTATAAAACTGAGAATAATATGGCATAGAAGAACCAAATGAGTTGTGAGCTGAATTGGTAAAAAGAAGGCTTTATATAGGGAGATTGAAAGGTGAGGAGTTTTCTTGTTTGTCTGTTTTTTGCTTATAATTATTAGTGGAATAATGAAAATGCTCTAATAATGATTGAAGTGATGAATGCACAACTATGTGGTTATACCAAATACCATTACTATAGACTTCAAATGAATTGGATGCTCTATTAATATGTATCAATAAAATTGATTTGTTTAAAAATAAAAAGAGAGGCTTTATAATATTGCTTAAAACTGATTAGAGGGGGCAGTTTAAATAAGAAGCTGTAATTGACTTATTAACATTTGACTCCTGAATGAGACAGATTTATCTGCCTATTCACGACTGAACAACTTTAGGTCTCCACTAATACCAATGACTGTGCCTCTGTGGATTCTCCTGGCATCACTGGTGGACAGTTTGGTCCCTGCTCCTCACCCATGCAGGAAGCTCAGACTATTTCAGAACAGCACATTACTCACCTCCAACCACCTGCTGCACCCTGGCTGAAAATTAACACTCAAAACACTCAATTCCATTTTCCATCTCAAAATATGTACAGCCAGGTTGTTCAAAATATCTCACCAGAGGTTGGGTGATGAGATGACTTTAAGTGACAGCATAAATAACTCCAATAATACCGTGCCAGCAAAATAAAAATCCCTCAAATTGACTATATCCTCCCTTCCCTTATCAAATTTCCATAGGGAGATTTAGAAAACTATGCAGTGAGGGCCATCTAAATTAAATCCCTAATGTTTACTAATGCTCCCAATTTCGTTTCTGCCCAGTCTCAGATAGGATGCTCACTCACAGTCCTGTGTGGAGGTGAACTCCTTCTAAGGCAGAAACTAGGCTTTACTCCAATAACTAACAGTCCCTTAGAACCTCTAAAACTTTGTGAATTTAACTCCAAGTCTCTTACGTACCTTAGGTTTTTTGTTTTGTTTTGTTTTTAAGTTTTCATTTGGAAAGCGTTGAGGATCTACAAGGCAGCTGCAAAAATGTCACAAATAATTCTTTTATATAGAGTTGCCAAAAAACATACCAGGCAGCCAGTTAAACTCCAATTTCATAAAAACAATGAAAAATGGTTTTAGTATAAATATATTCCAAATACTCCATGGGACATACTTATATTAAAAAATTATTTGCTATTTTTTTTAAACTACTGGGTGTCTTGGATTTTTGTTTGCAGATACAGCACCAACCTGTATCCCCTTTACTCAGATTCTCCAAATGTTAACACTTATAACACTTGCTTTGTCATTCACTTAGGAAAAAAAAATGACTGTAAGTTCATAACATGATGTCTCTTTATCTCTATAAAAAAGATATTCTTTTACATCACCCCAGTATAATCTTCACAAGGAAATTAATATTGATACAATAATATTCTCTAATTTGTGGGCCTTTTTCTAACTCTCCTGATTTTCCCACCAATATCCTTTTTATGATCCAGGATCCAAGGCAGGGTGATGCATTTCATTTAGCTATCATGTCTTGGTCTCCTTCACTCCAGAAGAATTTCCCAGTTTTTCTTTGCATGACCTTAAGAGTTTTGAAGATTATAGGACAGTGATTTTGTAGACCCCCTCAATTGGGTTGGTCTGATGTGTCCTCATGATTAGATTGAGATTGTGCTTTTTTTGGCAGGGATCTTACAAAAGTGAAATGTCCTTGTTAATGACATGTATCAGGGCACCTCACTTCTTAAAGAGTTCAAAATGATAATAAGAAACTCAAGTTTATTATGGCACCAGACCACATCTACCATGTTTAGAAACATAACCACCCATCCCCTGATACAGCTCCCCTAGCAAAATAAACTGTTCTCAGGGCCGAAATATTTGTACAATCCAAACTCATCCTACGATTGTCAAAGACTAAGTAGAGATTTAGTTCTACTCAAGGCAAGTTGGGTAAATGAAACAAACCTTGGTTTCTGCCTCTCCATAGTGTCAATCTGTGGCCTTTGCCCATGATTTTGAACTTTAACTGAATTTGCAGAAACCTCTGTTAAAGGGATTAATTGTTGCTCTATGTGTACTCTACAAGAGAAAACACACATACACGTACACAAGAGCAGCCTACCCACACATACTGTTCCCTTACACATTAAAAAAAAACTTGCACTAGTTGCATTCTTAGTACCCTGTTCTTCTTTGAGGTGCCATTTTTTTCTAAGCCAGGATATCCCTAGCTCTTTAAACTCCCGTTGCCCTATAAGCCTTAAGTTTATGGCACTTTGGTTCTAAAAAGAGGGGGTCTCTGTGTACTGACACTATCTCCACTATCACTGGAGAGCAGGCATTTTTAGTCTGGTGTGAAAGTGGCTACTACCACCATCTCCGGCTATGACATCGCGTGAACTTATAAAACCTCCCTCTCAGGAAAGTTTTCTGCCTCATTCTTACATTAGATTTTGCTGGAGTGTCGCCTTCAACAGATTCTGTTGATGCTTCTGATATTTAAACCTCCAAATGACATCGTGAGAATGAAAACCTTTTCCATCTTTCTTTTCCTAGTAAACTTGTGTTACTTCAACGACTGCTGAAATATAGCCAACATTTTGGCCTGGAGTAGTAGGACATGTCTCTGATGTTCTCTTTTCCTGTCAATTCTCTATGATTTTCAGGGATATTTGAAATTCTCACATTTTAGCCTGCCCTTTCCTTTTCTTCCACATGTAGGACGAGTAGTGATTACTGGATATAAAGGTCTTCATTCCTTTTTGCTTTCATATTGCTCGGTGGATCCTATTTTTAATTTTTAAAAATTTTTAGTAACTTATTTCTCTATATTTTGTCCTGTTGAGTCGTTCATTTTAAGAGATGAGACATTGATAATTTGGGGTCTGCCAAAAGCGTTCACTATTAAAACCAATCTTGTCTATCCTCAATGCTCTGAGTTAGAAAAACTTAAGACAGGAAATATTCTCCCTGCAGAACAATAAATAACCCAGCCCTCAAGTTGGTCCATTCTTATCCAGCCTGGCCCCATTTAGTATGTTCCATTCTTATGCATTTCATTAACATTCTAATTCCATGAATTTCTCAAACATATTTACATAACAACAACAACACCTCAGAGAGTTTGAGATTATCTACAGTGACCATCCTGGTCTCCACTCTCAAATCTGTCCATATGTTCCTCCCTCCCTCCCTCCTTCTCATTGTCCCTTCCATCCATCCATCCCTACTACTCTTCAAGGAATGGCTCCTTTGATCTTAGGTGTCCTCATCTACAACTTTGAGAGGATCCTCTAAATAATCTCCTATTTCTAGGACTCTTAGGGGGGCCACTTCAGTCTCTGAGATATTGTCTCTCTTTTTGCTGGTAGATTTATATTGTTCCTAGTCATCCTTTCTAATCTAATCTGATAATAACTAAAACATCTTCCTTTTTTCTAGTCCCCCTATTAAAAGTAGACTGACTTGGGTGCATCTCTTTTTCCTATATCTACCCTAGCTTCTTGTGGATAAATATCTAGTCTAATTGTCGATCTTTCTCCTAACAAAATACCTCCCTTCAACTTAAACATCATATTGTATGTATTTTACTTTCTTTATATCATTGCTCTGATTTTGGTAATTAGAATGGAATTTAGATGTTTAATTTAAAGAGATTTAAACATCTCCTTGATTTCCGGAGCAAAACAGATTCTTTGAGATAATATTCCAGCTACAGACCTTTCTGTCCTTCATTGGTGGTTTACTAGCCACAAGATTTGGAAAAAATATACATGAAGTTGCTTTTCTAAGTTCAATCCAAAAAGAACTCATTTATAATAAGGACCTTAGTTTCTTTTTATAAAATTTATCATTCTACAGTTAGTGACACCACAATCGAGGACTCTGAAATCTTAAATTGTATTTTAAAAATTACGTAATTTATCTATGTGGGCCAATTTGAGACTACTTGGTGAGAGCTTAAACCTTGAGCTTAGAACCTCTCCAGTTCCTTTAGTTAGCTCTAAATGCAATTCAAAATAACATAACAAGAATTAGCATCTTGTTTTAGATCCAGTTTTGCCTACTATGCCTGGTAGGAACCACACATGGATGCTTGGTGGGAGTCATTTACCTTTGTAGTCTCAAGTTGCAACCCGCAGACACAGGTGAATAACCAATTAAAGAAGCAAAATACCATTCATTTCACCCATACACTAAAATTCTGCCTGTTTCAAATATTTTGACTAGTAAAAATTACTTTTCTCTTCATTCCAACCCCAAGCTTCATTTGCTTAGATCAAATCTATTCTTGCCCAGGTTGATTAATTTCAACTGCAGCACTCCATTCTCGAAGGCCTTGATGCTTCTCACATGCCACTGTGCTCCCCAAATGCCAGTTTCTCAAGTCTGCAGCCTAAGGACAAGATGTTGTTGGGCTTAGGAGACCAATAAGCAGTATCAGTTTCTTTCCTTCTTGAGTTAGAATCAATTGAGAATTAAGACACTGTAGTTAGAATAATGGAGCTAAAAATGCCAGCTATATTAATGATATAGATGAATGGAGTTATGCTTAGATAAGTAGTCACAATGGGCTCTCTAATGCTTCACACATGAATTGTTAAGCCTAACCTCCCAGTCACCAGTACCAGGGGATAGCCTCAAAAGGGCAAGTAAATTTACTGTCTACATGAACACCTTCTCTGCATGCATGAAGATCCAAAGTAAAACGTAAAGAGGGCCAGAATTATTCTAACTTGGTTTTTCCTGGGGTAGAAAGTCTCTCCCATCTATGAAAGCATGGCTCTCGGTAAATAAGCTTTTGCTTCTAACAGACACCTCTTTTTTTCCATATAAAAAACTTTATATAGAGAGAAGTTTTAGATTGCATAAAAGTTCTATCAAATGTATAGGGGATTCTCATATACTCCACCCCTTCCCTATCCCACATTTTCCCCCATTAATGTTTTATATCATTGTGGTAAATTTATTACACTTGATGAATATTGAAGCGTTGCTATGAACCAAGGTCTATTGTTTACATTATGGTTTACATTTTTCATTGTACAGTTTATAGAATTTGACAAAATGCACGATGGCCTGTGTTCATCATTGCAATATCATGCAGAACAATTCCAATACCCTAAAAATGGCCTATGTTCTACCTATTCTCCCGTCCCCCTGCCCCCTGCCATAGAACCTCTAATAACCACTATCTTTATATCAATGTTACAAGTTCTTCCATCACAACAATACTAAAAAGTCTACTTTGGTCATGGTTGTATTCCCCACTTATGTTTGTTCATTCCTCAATCTTGAGGATTTGGGGATGGTGATGGACAGACACCTCTTAATACTGTGACCGTAAAATATGGAAAAATGCTGAGAGGGAACATGTATTCCCCACTGCTCATGCTTCCTCCATTAGAGTAAGACCTCTTGTTTCCTGTTCCTCCATCCTCACATACTTTTAACTATCTGAGGGTTAGCAACTTTCCTGCCTGCTGAGTTTATAATAATCAGCTGGGTTTAAAGCAGTCATCTCCTTCCTCTATTCTCTTAGGATATTCTGCATTCTCATCTGTCCTCCACAGTGTGAACTTGCAGTTTGGGAGCATAAGTCCCATTCAGGTGCGGTATATTTGTAGTACAGCTGGCTGTATCCAAGTCACATTCTCCAACAGCTTTATCAGGCATAAAACTGGTATTTTCATTTCCACCTGCTAATCCCCCATTTCAGCCTTTCAATTGCTTCCAAATTCAGGTCAGGAAAAGAAAGTGGATAATTATCAGTTCCCTTTGTACCCCAACAGTTATATAGAGAAAACACGAGGTATTGTCTGGCACAAGGCAGACAATTAATACATCTGAGTTCTATTCCATTTTAAGCTGAAATATCTATCATACATATCAAAGACCACTTTTTTCCCAGACCCGTCTTGCAAATTATTTAAAGACTATTTAACTGGGTGAACATCAAGCTCTTCTCCACCCCTGTTATATTCAATTTCATCAGGCTAAAGTAACATGCTAATTATCTCCTGACAAACTCCTTGAGTGTTCTTTTTCATATCCCTCTGTCCATCTACATAATCGAGGCCCAAATGATGATAAGCTTTTTATCAACTCTCACCACTCTCAACAGGCCTTGATCAAAGAGAAGTTAAGGAATAATTAGACAGTATGGTGTGGTTAATTTCTGTGGGCCCAAAGACAGCTAATGGGACCACAGAAGCACCAAGGAGAATGGGCTCTTTGTTATAAAATGGGTCAAATTTGTTTTCCATTATGTGTGCATTGTAAGGCAGTACTATTGTGCTCCTGTGTTCTGTTCAGAAAGCTCACCTCATTCCAGCTGTGATAAAACAGGAATATGTTTTTCCTGAAAACAGACTGGCCTCTCAGCCTGGAGATATAACACAATGTACATCCCAATTGCAGCTGTCCCAATTTGCAGCCTCCATCTCTTCCTGGGAAATCCCCAGGGCCATTATTTAATAACAGCCTTCATATATAAGAGTTATTGTATGACAAATCTATTTCTGAATAGGGCTGAACTAGAGGAAATAGCTGTAAATTATACCAAATCTATGCAGGTCAGATGTTAGTAAGAACTCTCAAATAATAAAAATCTTGTTTAACATGGTTATCTTCATTAGTAAAATTGACAGAAAATCATTGTATAGGAAACTTTATGCTTGAGTAGGACAACTCTTTGGCCTAGATGCCATCATTCCTGTATCCCCTAATCCTGGCAGACATTACTCATTGATATTGGAATTCCTACTAAGCCTGGATATGGCCAAAGAATTACCCTCCATGTTGGGCTTCGATTTGATATTAGCAATAGATAGAGTTGGCAAAAGAAATGTAACCACTTTACCTTTTAAAACAGGTTTTAGGGGAAAATGCAAACCAATAAACAAGGTAATAGGTAATGTCAAGCAGAATATACTAATCATTGCTTCTCATGGCCAGGAATGAGCATATAGCTATGGAAACTTAAGAGAGAAAATACAAAATCTACCAACATAATTTTGGGAAATGCCCCAGTTTGGACAGAGACTACTCCAGAAAGGACAGTGGAGTTGTTATATTTCAGGACTTCCATTTTTACTTTTACAGTAAACATAAGTTAAAACAGGATCCATGTATAAAATAGTCAAATAATATTTAAAAGATAGGCCACTTCTTTCATGATGACAAGTTTCTACAAATATAAGCCACAGGAATATAGTTCAAGTTAAAGAATTTTGAAAACATAAATTTAAAGATTTTCATGCATGGAATATATGAGGCAAGGAGGTATAAGGCAAAGTGGCCAATTTTAATGCTGTAATTGTCCTATAGCTTCAAAGTGGAAACACTTGTGAAAAGGTAGTAGACGAGGAAAAGTATTTGGCATGCATTCATGGTTTAGGTTAGTGAAAAAGACCCAGAAACTGTTCACATTTGAGTCACAAAAACTTGGTATATTATTCTTTACATTTTTTCCTATGTTATAGTTTCCATTACCTACATTTACATTCATACACATGTATAGCCCTTTTCTACTTATAGCACAATTTATCGTAAACATCATGGGTACAGAGGCAGGAAAACATGGTTTTGAATTCCTGTTCTGTAAGTTATTTGGTTTCTGACTTTGGGCAAGTTAATTAAGCTTTATGTGTCTTACTTTTTTAAAAAATAATATTGTTTTTTTAAAAGATACTTAGATAACATAAATATTACAAAAAATATGGGGGTTCCCATATGCCCCACTCCCCACACCTCCCATACCCTCCCACATAAACATCTTTCATTAGCGTGGCACATTGATTGCAATTCATAAACGCATTCTGGGACTTTGCCATTGAGCGTGGACCATATACTCTCTCCCACACAGTTCTGCATGTTATATGATGATATAAAATGGCCTATATCTGTTGTTGCAATGTCATTCAGTACAATTCCCAAGTCCCAAAAGAGCCCCCATATTATAACTGTTTTTCCCTCTCCCTGCCCCCAGAGCCTCCAGTGGCCACTGGCTCCACATTAATGTTGTAATTTCTTCCATTGCTTGAATCACAATATGTCTATAGTAGAATACCAGTAAGTCCACTCTAGTCCATAGTTCTTTACCCAATCCTGAGGAATCTGGGATGGTGATGTCCACTCCGCCTCTTACTTTGAAGTCTTTTATGACAACTCTATCCAACAATTTTATGAAGAAGCCCAGTGAATTGTGTGTTCTAAAGCAGGGACTTAATAAAAATATTTCCACCACTGTATTATAAAAAGTAAGTACAAATCAGATAAACTGCCAAATTTCATTAACTTATTTCCTTTAGAAAGAAACCTTTGAGTGACCAAACCAGAGAACCACTGCCCATAATTCAAAAATTTATCTGGTGGCAGCTGCTGTGAATCAAGACCATCTCTCACTAAAGCTACCTTGATGTTTTTCAGATTGACTTTAAGTAGGGAAATAGGGAGTAGAATTGCCAGTATCTGTCTTTGGCACAGCAAGTAAGAACAGTAGTTCTTCTTAGGAAGCCAGACACCCTAAGTTCAAATCTCAACTCCACCTTTTGCTAGATGTGTGACTTTGGACAAGTTACTTAACTGTTCTGTACCACAGTTTCCTCATTTATAAAATGAAAGTGTTTAAAATTCCTACCTTATGGGGTTGTTCTGCAGATTAAATGGTTTAATAAGTCTGGGCATTTTCTAACACATTAGCAGTGCCGTATAAATATTAATATTATGTCTACCCAGCTTGTTCATCTGATGTGCATAAAATTCATGCAGGGTAAATACATCCCCTTCCTTACAAGCTAAACTCCCTAGCAATGAATTTACTCAATGGATAAATACATGTAAAGGATTAAGTTCTCTGATATTTATTTTATTTGGATAGAACTATCTATACTCAAATGGAGAAACAACACTTTTTCCTCCCAAAGAAGAGGTCAAATTTCTGTGTATCAAAGGAAAAAGCAAAAAATAAAAAGGAAGAGAAAGAGAAAATGATCCTGGCAAATGGATCTGAAATGGAAAGCCTTATCTTTTATTTACTGTTCTCACCGATAGGCATACAGATGTGGCTTTGGTTTCTCATCGCCTGAACACATCATCCCAGGCTTTCCTTCTTTTTCTGCCTTTTCATTCAATTATGGATAACACATTTTGTAGTAGCCCTACATATAAAAGGAATTTCATTGAACACTGAGGTGGACAGGCCTACGTGCAAACAATGGAGGAATGAGTCAGTGGGAAAAAATCAGCAATAAGAAATAGTCCCAAGGCAGCTATCCATTCTTAAAAAGTGACAGACAATTATAAAACTATCTGAAGATTGTAAATCAAGTTGAGAATCCAAAAAAAATACCGTATGTTGGATGTATAAATATATGTAATCATATGTACACAACAATGATTCATGCCATTGATGGACTACGAAAGTTAAGTTGCCTGGACAAATAATTCTGAATTTCTCAAACATTCATGTGCCAGGAGACTGGGAGAAAGGACTGAGCTCAGAGTTCTTTGGTCAAACAAGCATAAAATAAATTATTCAAACCCAAGGATTTCAGATGTTAGGTTATACAAATGACTACTAGTCACTAAGTATTATCATGCTTTCCCTCCCCAAATTACTTGGCAAACCTGAACCATAAATCTCCCTAATAGCCCCTAAGAGGCAGATTGTGTCATTATCCCATTTTATAGATAAGGACTCTATAAAATGTGGGCTTGTAAATCTGCCCAAGGCTAAAGGAAAATTTGTTCCTTTTAGGGCTTTATCAGCTGTGTTCTGGTAGAGAGAAGGGTGGACCTGGAATCTGTTTGGGTTATGAACTCAGTCAAATCTCTTACTTCAATCCAACCTCAGTTTTTTTCAACTGAAAAATGGTTTGTGTATTTTAATTAGCTCTCCCAGAGTGCACTTCATTGAGAACTGAGTAGCTATAACATGATGATTGATTGGCCAGGTCAAAAATTACATCTAGTTTTCCCCATGGTAATTTCAAATCTTTTACATTTCCTACTTTATACACATATTGCTTCACTGCCCTCACCTGTCCCTCTGGTTCCTGCCTGCTACTTCCTCCAATCTGTCATGCTGGGATATCAGTGAAATCTACCTCTAATATGTCTATTAGCTTATCACTTTCCTGCCCCCATATCTTCAGGGGCTAACAGAACCAAAACATGCATTTTGCAAGTACTCTGTGCTTTCTGTTTTGTGGTGTAGAAAGTTTATAGTAGCAAAATGAACTCGGACTCACTCATTCAATCAAACAATTTTTAATTTAATAACTACTATGTGTGGACTCTTCTCGATGCACTTGGTATATAACAGTGAACAAAATAGGCTCTGGTTTCGTGAATGTATGCTCTAGTAGGGTAAACAGACAATATACAGGATAAAAAAGTAAATATGTAGTATGTTAAATAGTGGAAGGATTAAGGAAAAACAAAAAGCAAAGTAGTAAGGGAGATATGTGACCATGCAGGGGATTGTTAACATTTTAGATGTTAGTCGAGGAAGTCCTCAAAGAGAAGGTGACATCTGAGTAAATACTTTAACAAACTGAGTATCTATTTTGTACCATCCACTTTAAATACAAAACAAACCTGTGAAGCCAGTGTTACTTCACCCATTTTACAGATGGGGAAGCTGAGTTTAGTTAGGTCTAGGGTTTTCAGATTTATCAAATCATAATATAGGATTCTCACATAAATTTGAATTTCAGATAAGTACGTCCCACGCAACATTTGGGATACTTATAGCAGAAAAAAAAATGTGTTGTTTATCTGAAATTCAAATAGAACTGGGCTTCCTCTATTTTGTCTAGCAAACTTAGCTAAGTCATTTGCCTAGGATATATAGTTGGGGCTTGTAGAGGTGAAATATTAGCCTAGTTCTATCTCTGAAGCCTATGCTCACATCATTCCAGCTCTTATGGAAGTTACAATTTAACAAGGAAGCATAGGACACTCCTAAAAAGATAAATTCTCATTTGCTCAGATGTTCATTGCAGACCCTGGGAATTACAGGGCGATGATAGCATATTACAAGGAGGTGGTGGGATGGGAATCTGGTGGAGTGCTCTGGACTGATTTCTCAGAGGAGGGGGATTCTGTATCCCCAAGCAATATTTAGAAGTAGTTTTAGTGAGAAAACAGATTTGGGAAGAAGGATGATTAATTTAGTTTGGGGGAACCTGCAGTGAAAATAATATTCATATATGGTGGTTGGATCAATTTTCATGGGATTATGGACTTCCCCATTTATGATAGAGATGGGAGGAGAAAACATCTATTTCCTGAATACTTCAGGAAAGAACTCTTCTGCATCCCCTCCTTTACTGGGCAGGTAGTTTCTGGGTGGGCAGCACTCTAATCTGTGGGTAGGAACAAGGGAAACGATTTTGTCCTGATTTTCCACCTTAGAGGAGAGGGTGCAATTTTAACTCTTGAAGTTTCTGGATCCTGTGAATGATTATGAATTACATGAGGTGATCAAAGAAATTCTCAGTAATAGTGATACGAACACTAATGATATTAAACAGTTATGTAGCACTTACCAGGCATTGCTCTTCTTTAAAAATAGTCATTTAATATTCACAACTCTGTGAGTAGGTGCCATTATTATTCCCGCTTTACAAATGCAAGAACAAAGGAATAGAGTAGTTAACTTTAAATTTTGAATCCAGGAACTGAATTTGGCACTGAGAAAAGATTTTGTCATTTTGCTAAAGATCAAGTATTAGTCATAGAGCATTGTTTTTCTTAGAAAGGCTTTTAATTCATGTTTTTGTTGTTTCTTGATATATATTAACTTATGTACTATCTAAGTATACAATTTATACTTTATTTTGTGCATCACTTGAACAGCTGCCATTTATTGAGCTATTACATTCCCGGAAATAATGTACTTATCTTTAGTCTTTTTATAAATTAAAATATTCTTTCTTTCAGTTCTGGAGGCTGGCTAGATTCATCTGAATCATTCTTCTTGGCGTCTTTCATGTAGTACGTGATAGCAAACTGGCACAGTCATCTGAAGGCTCTTTCATTCACATCGGGCATCTGGACTGTGATGGCAAGATTCTGGATTCTGGTTGGGCATCTCTCTCTACCTGGACTCTCCCTGTGCTAGCTTGGGCTTCCTTAAAACATGGCAGTTTGGAGGAAACAAATTTCCTTAAAGGGTGGCTGGTTTTTCATAGCAAGACTAGTATCTATTGTTCATAACAAAAATTGATGAGTGTGGTTAGAAAAGTTGCTCTTGGTAAATAAAAGAGTAGAAATTTAAACTCAAATCATTCTGACTCAAAAGTCCATTATCTTTTTAATCTTCCATGCTGAAGCATCAAGCCAGGGGAGGAAGCAGAGGCAAGAGTGATCCCTCTAAATTTTCCCTCTCAAGCAGATATCACACATACACCTCCAATTATTGTATCACAGGCTATAATGGGTAGACTCTTCTTCAATGGAATTCAAGAAAATAATTAACGAGGAAGGGCACTTTACCTGCAAATCAACCTCAATCACAAAACATCCCAGCTAGACACTTTTTTCTGTCATTCTGCAATAGTGTTTATACCAGACCAGAGTTTAGACTTGTCAACTATTACAGATAATTAACACAGGAAAGTATTAGCTGACAAAAAAGGAAAATAAAGGTATAAGAGTCTTTCTTTGGGAAGTGGATGTAGCTCAAGCGATTGGGCTCCCATCTAACATATAGGAGGTCCCAGGTTCGTTTCCTGGGGCCTTCTGGTGAAGGTGAGCTGACCCGCGTGGCGTGCTGGCCAGCGCAGAGAGCTGCCGCAACAAAAAGAGACAAAGAGGAGAGGCAATGAGACACACAACAAACCAGGGAGCTGAGGTGGCTCAACCAATGGAGTGCCTCTCTCCCACATTGGAGGTCCCAGGATCAATTCCTGGTGCATCCTAAAGAGAAGATGAGAAGAGAAGACAAGCAGACACAGAAAGCACACAGTGAATAGACACAGAGAGCAGACAGTAAGTGCAAAAACAACAAGGGGCAGGGGAATAAATAAATAAAACAAATCTTTTTAAAAAAATACAGACTTTCTCTTTATCATCTAATCCAACTTCCCTATGGACAGAGATCCCAGGGTAGAAGGAGCATCCTTTGATCCTATACTGTACATTTATAACAGAGATCTTGGCAGTGGCAAAGAAGACAAAAGCATAGCTAATTTCTGGCCCTGGTTCAAATAATACTTCATTTAAGATTTAGGTTAGGCATTTGCAAGATTTGAAAAGAAACATAAGATAATTTATGCATTTGAAGACTATTATACTTAGTAACAAAGAGAAAAATAAAAACTTGCTGGATCGGTTCTTATGGCCAGAGGCCTTAGGTTCCTAGGAATAATACTTAGAACACAGAAGACAAAGAACAAATTCACAGAGGTTTAGATAAGACATATTTCAGTACACTCAGGCATAGGAAACACAGAAGGGTGTAGCTTGAGCAGACAATGAAATGGCCAGTTGGGTGCAAATTGTGAGGACTTTGAATGCCTTGATGGGGAATATGGATTTCACCCTCTGTGCAAGATAAAATCACTGAAATTTCCTTGTAATTTAATCTTAGGCTTAGAATAATAGCTGAATAACCTATACTAAGGATGGTTTGTGGAGCCAAGTCACAAATCCTCTTTCAGTGTTAGTTTTCCTTTCTAAGGGAAATTGAATTGACTGTGGTGGGAAGATGGTGGTATAGGGAGCTCCAGGACTCAGTCCTTACACCAAAGCAACTATTAAAGAGGCAGGAACTGCCTGAAACAACTATTTTGAAACTCTAGTGTACAGAATAACACTGTAAGCATCCAGGGAAGAGCAGGATGAAGAGGCTGATAACTTATGGTAAAGAACAGTAAATTGTTCTCTCCATGTAGCAGCTACTGGTACCAACCAGCACCCATCCCCCACTCTGCAGCAGACCACCTTGGGGTCTAGCCCCTGGCTAACTCATTGATGACAGAAAGGGACATAAAAATCCTATTCCCCAAGAAAAGGGGTGGGCACAGCTGATCATTGATCATGATCACGGCTTTTGATTAGTGACTTTTGGGTTGCTGGAGGCCCAGCTCTGAGGGCAGCATTGTTTCAAGCTTCCCAGGACAGGGTCTGCAGTGGTAGGGGTAGAGACTTAACCATGCTGGGCTTCCTCGAGTTGTGGGGGACAGTTAGTTGAATGGCAGCATTTTCTGGACAGCTCAGGAAATCTCATCTTTAGGGAGCTGACAGAGAGCTCTTGGAACCTTTCCTGACCCCTCTGAGGGACAGTTTCAAGC
>PVKH010020738.1:0-14512 GCA_004027955.1 Chaetophractus vellerosus | reverse complement strand
GAAGAATTACTCAATAAATGGGAGAACACTGAATTCCAATCTTGGAGAGCTCTGCCATATTTTCCAGAAGAGTAGCAACATCCCCCTAAGTGCAAGGGCAGAGTCTGGCAAAGGAGGATGATCCATTGATGGGCCCTTGTTATTGATGACTAGCCTTATGAGTCATTGCTATTGAAATTGAAATACCCTAGTGTTAAAGGGTGCCTAAGAGTTGCCTCTGGAGAACCTCCTTGTTGCTCAAATTGGCCTCTCTCTAAGCCAAATTCAGCATATTAATGCATTACCTTCCTCCCAGCGTGGGACATGACTCCTGGGGATGAGCCTCCCCGGCAATGAGGGATTACTGACAAATGCCAACGGGCAGTACAACTAAGAAAAGACTTCAAATAAAAGGGGGAAATGGTAAAGACAAATGAGCTCATAGGTCTAAGAGACTTCAAAGTGAGTCGGGAGATCAACCCAGAGGTAACACTTATGCACACCCCAGTAGGACCTCCTAGGCTTCCAATATGGATATCACCCCAAATAGAGGGCCTTCTGAGGGCTTTGGAGATATCCAGGTCCTATATCAGGGCAGATAGCCCCAGAGTTTTGTGCCTTACCAGTGGGCCCTAATTTGGAACCCTTGCTCCTGAGAATGACAGAGACTGACCGAAATATATCTTCACTGCTCATGATCCATCGGTATCTTCTATTCAAACCTATATTTGATGCCAGAGTTTTAGGTGTACTTCCAGAGACCAGAGCCTATGCGCTATCCATGTGCCAACTGGGTCCAGAGGCTCTGTGGACCTGCAACTCCTACTCTACAACTCAATGGACTCACCCAGGACACCTAGTGGGGAAATGATGATGGACGACCGCTATCCTGGGGAATGGAGAGAGCCTGCAGCTGCAGGCAGGACAACTCTTCCATTGTATCCACGGGATATAAGCTACCCCTCACTTGGTGGTGGAGGGGACATCACCATCCCAGACTCCTTGAGATTGGGGGAAGAACTATGGACTAGAATGGACTTATTGGTGTCCTGTTATAGACTTGTGATTCATGCAATGGAAGAAATTACAAAATTATGTGGAGCCAGGGGCCACTGGACACTTTAGGGGCAGGGAGCGGGAAGGGCAATTGTAATACGGAGGCTTTTTTTGGAACTTGTGAATTGAGCTGGGTGATGTTGCAATGGAGGATATAGGCCATTTTATATCATCATGTATCATGCAGAACTGTGTGGGAGAGAGGGTGGTCTACAGTCTGAACTGTGATCCATGTTTGATGGCAAAGCCCCAAAATGTGTATATCTATCACAGGCGTTATGCCACACTGATGAAGGATATGTATGTGGGAGGTTGTGGGAGGTGTGGGAGGGTGGCATATGGGTACTCCTAAAATTTCTGTGTAACATTTATGTAATCAATGTATCCTAAAATAATATATATATATAATAAAAAAATAAAAATAAAAAAGATACATAGCTTTTATTTTGGCATGAAATTCTGACATTTGCCCCACAGTATTATAAGCTTAAAGGAAAAAGATCATAGATTAGAAACCTGAGGCATACTGAAGATCATTAAATATGATTAAGATATAGAGCTGAGCATAAAATCTCCAAATTGCTATTTATACCCGAATCTAAAATCCTTTAAAGTATTGCATTAGGGAAACTTTGTTTAAAATCCTCTCTGCATAACTGAAATTTTCAAGTTCATCTGTGTGTGTATGTGTGTTTTCTTCAAGTGATGAATGCAACTTAATATATTCAGAAAATTACATTTTATACTCAACATAAAGTTGTCTTTCTGATATAATTTGCACTGTTTCTTGATGAGATTCCCAGGAAGAGATTTTCTAATTTTTCTATAGAATATCATTAAAATAATCCAGGAAAAAAAAAAGATTGTACTTGAATTAAGACCCATGTGGGTCAGAATTTTTGTTTGTTTTAGTTGTTGTTGTATTCCTTGTGCTTAGAACATGCCTGGCATTAGCAGGGACTCAATATTGAATGAGTGAATGAATGAATGAATGAATGAGCACTCTTAAATTGTAGTTATTTTCATTAAAATTACTCTTGCGGTGTTTTACAAAGTTAAATATTAAAATTTATAAAATAAAAGGAAAACAGGAAAGGAGATTAAATAGACATTTAAAACAGGAAAATTATTGCTTAATGTAGTTGAAAGTTCAGGAAGAATGCATGAAGTACGAGGAATGTTTTTGACAGCACCTATCACTATTTTAAACTGCTTTACTGACCATTATACTAGTTTATCATTTGTATCCCACCCTGTGGAATGAAAGTTCCACGAGAACAATGGCTTTGTTTCATAAACCACTATATCAACCATGCCTAAAACAGTGCTTGTCAAATAGTAAGTACTCAATAATTGTTTGCTAAATGAATGAATGAACCTAGTTTAGATGGTGGGGCACCTAGATATTATGGTTTGATATACTTTGAAACATTTTGTAACATATCAAAATATTGTGCTTAAATTATTAAGTTTGGGATTGGGTAAAAATCAATATAATAATGTAGTCTGGGGTTTTAAATTACAGAATAGATAATCTCCTTTTAAAATGTTTTCCCCTAAAAATTTTGAGGGTTACAATTATTCCATTTTAGTTGCAGCTTACAGGGCATCAGTCTTAAAATATGTAAATTCTAATTTCAGTTCTAACTCTTCCACTTATATTCATATGTGATAAAGTATGTGGAGTGGAGTGTTCACCAAATACCTGAAACATAGTGTTTGTACTTTATATGTTAATGGCTTTGGATTATACATGCAAGTCATTAAACTCATATACATGCAAAATGGATTTCCTATAGTAATGCATGTCCCTCTTCTTTCTTATCCAATGTTGGCACCAATAAAAATAAATTTTTAAAAATATATAACATGAAAGGTGAAACAAGTCCACTCACTAAAATAATGCTATTATTATCATTTGTCAACCTCTAGAATATAAAGGCCAGGACAACAATACATCTTCTGTACTGCCAAATATGAGGGCATCGTAGTATATTTCAGCAATAAAATATGTTAGGGGACAATTGTGAAGAAAAAGTAACGCTGTGTTAGCCAGCTGTTCTTGAAAAGGTTTAATATGGAATAAGAATAAATACTCAGGTACTCAAGTTACCTGAGTAGTCTAGTTATACAATCAGCCTAGAAAATAGAGAAATTGGCTGAGCAAATAGCAACTGGATAAATAAATTTGGGGGAGAAACTTAATATAAAAAGTATTTTGAGGAATAGGGTAAAGGCATCAATTTAACCTTGCCCAAAGTTTGTCCTCTAGTTTTTCAAGCTCAAGGAAGACATATTCAACTTTATCAAAATATTGGGTCCAGAGAGCTTTAACTCTTTCAGCAGCAGATCTTAATATCTCTAAAAGTATACCTGAGGCTGACTAATGATATTAGACTGTGAGCTCCTTGGAGGCAGGGATAGCATCTTGGTTATCTTTATATCTGAAGCAATGCTTAGAAAATGCCTATAGAGTAAATCTGGCTGTACTGAACACCCTGGCTATCTGTAATTATTTTAAATATGCTATATTATTTGTCATAAATCATTAAAATCTCCCAGCAATTGTTCTGAGCATCCAAACCCTATCTTGCTGCTTACCTATCACATTTGGAGAGGCAGAAAATCCACTGTCAGTTACTCTATGAGGATCACTGCTTGGAATGTTCATCTCCAATCACTAAAGATTTATTAGGCTCCTGCTGTGTACTTTTTTGCTATACTAAGTGGTGTAAGAAAATAAAAGAAGTAAATATTATGATCCTTGCCCTGAAGAGGGACTTGTTCGTTTCTATCCCCATACTTGGGCCATTAAAATTGTTTTGTAAGGAAACAGACCCTTCAGTCATTCACAATAACTCCCTGCAGCATTTTTATTGGGTAATGCAAGTAATAAAAAAGGGCAGTCCTCATAAATGCTAGATCTGAACAAACAAGGGCCTCTAAGGGAACTAGGGGAGTCATAATACCAGGTGAGCAGTGGAAGGAACAAAGCAGGAAGCTACATTGGACTGTAACTAAAAGAATAGCTGTGAAAGAAACTGCCATATAGGAGAATACAACAATGAAAAGATAAACACTGCCCGAGAGAAAATAATCTGCAACTAATGGCTAGGGGGGCTATTTTTTTCCATTTCTTTCTATCTTCTAGGGTAGATTCACAGCATACTTCATAAATAGAAATAGAGATGGGCTCTGTGAAGGAATGGGATGCTGCTTGTGGCCCATTAGCCAGAAGGTTACACAATAAAAAGGGATAAGAGAAAATATCTTCATGAAGCCAAGACATCTGCTCCCATTGCTCATTGCATTTAAACTAATGGCTAGTATTTACATTTTTTTAAAAAGATTTATTTTTTATTATTTTATTTATTTCTCCCATCACCCTCATTGTTTGTGCTCACTGTTTGCTCTCTATCTGTTCATTTTGTCTTCTTTTTAGGAGGCACCGAGAACCGACCTAGGACTTCCCATGTGGGAGGTGCCCAATCATTTGAGCCACAGTCGCTTCCCCTAGTATTTACATTTTAATGGAACTTTTTTGGAAGATACAGTAAACCAAATATTTCAGCAATTTCCTCAAGGGTGGAAGTAGGGTTTCAATTCATTTCAAAATTCTAAAACAAATAAGAATAAGAATGCATTCTCATATGACCTAAGCAAGCCTCTTGAATGTCTTTGAACAGATCAATTCAATAGAAAATCAATAAATACATAAAAATGAGAGATCTTTGACATCTTAAATTATTTCACCATAATTAAGAGGAAAAATTAGACCCAGATGCACAAACAAATTAGGTGATTTGAACGTCTTCAACTAAAAATCAACCTTGCCCCCAGTGATGACTGATTGGCCAGTTTTGGTCTCCATCCTCAAAATTGTATTCTAAAAGCAAGGGCAGCTAGATCTGCTGATGCCAGGTGCTAAGCTTTTGGTGGCCTATACTTGCCAAGCTGCCAGTTTACTATTTTATTTTTAGTAATGTCCATGACAAAGAGCATTTTTTCTTGTTGATACAACTTCAGTTTTTCTTAATTGAAGAAATGCAAAAGATTTTAAGAGTATGTCTATTCTGAGAGTTGAGTTAAGATATTTCTCTTGCATAAATAATAAATGGCTTCTGAGGCTCCTGTTACCTAGTAATTTTATAGGATGAGCTAACAATAATAATAATAGCAACAACAACAACAATATTTTATAGGTAGATCAAGAGTTTTGAAAACTGGTGTTATATGTCCTCATTGTGTTTTTACACTGAAGGAAAGAGAAAAAGGAAGGAATATAGTTATCCCTTTTTCATTGACTGGGCAAACAACACAAGCAAAAATCAAATAATTCTTCCAAATTTTCTCGGTGAGTCAGATTCAGACTTATGGAAAGTGAGGTCACAGAGAAGAGAGATCTGCAGATAAGATAGCTTATTAGACCAAAGTGAATATGCTTTTAATATTGATAAATAAATTAAAATCTGAATTTCTGTTGGTGGTTTCCACCTGGCCAATATCTTTCTTCCTCCTCTTGAAATTTTAATGCCAATTCAAATATATTCCAGAGAGAAAAAAAAGTCTTGGCTTGATATGGAACCCTGAGGTCACGGATTTATTATTCATGAAGGCACAAAACCTGGAAATCAAGCTAGTATTTGTCTCCCCTTTTGCAGGTGAGAGAACTGAAATGCAAATGCCTCTTTAGCTAAAGAGCAAATATGGAAGAAAGTAAAGGGAAACCCTAGACAGTCATACACCCTTGAACTTCTATAATGTCATGGTTCCCTTAAGGTTTGAAATCAACAGAGCTCAGTCTTAAGTACTCCTCTTTTTTGACTTGAAACTAAATCCTGAACAGAGAGTGGACAGGGAGTCCTCTAATGAGCATAAAGGAAAGTCAATCACAAAAGGACAGAAAGAAGAATGGAAGCAAAAAGGTTGTTGTTGTTTTTCTTGTAATTCTTTCCTTTTCTTCCTTCTTTCTAAAGACAATGGTGACTTATTGCTTGTTCTCTAGTAGACTGTGGAATTCAGTACACTCTCAAAAGAAAGCGTTCCATTGACATGTCCACGCTAGGCAGCTGTCTCTCCAGATGAGGCCAACAATTATTGGAAAGTTCACAGAGAGAGGATTAGGTGGCAGGCATTAAAGAATAATGTAGAACCTAAAACTTTGTTTTGAACATATTGCAAGCTTCCACTGGAAAGAGTGTGAACACAATGTGCAATGACAAGGATATGGTAAAACAGTATATGGAATTGGAAAAGGCTAAAGGTGACATCTTCTCTTTACAAACTCAGGGGCAAGTTATTATGAAGCTATTATTTATTTTAATACCGATGTAATTTAAGTGAAACCTCTAACTTCTTGAGTCTCAAACAAGGAAAGCAATCAGGCTAATCTAATGAGAGGACAGAAGATCTGTTGCCCAATCCATTGACTGTGATTTTGTGCACTCCTTGCAAAGGAAGCACAGTTCGCCATGTAATAACTGGAGAGGAACAAGCTGTGCCTAGCCTTACCTTGAGGCACTTAGTACCTTGGCTAGAAAAGCAACAAGATGGGTGATATTCCATTGATTATTTTTATACCACTCAACACCATAGCACACATATTCGTTAGTCTAATGATCACTGCAATCTTTAAGGACGTGTGGGAGGCTAACAATATATCAGGGCTGTATACATCCTCCTGTGAAGCCACGGATAAAGTGGAGGCAGTGAAATGAAAAAGGTAATAAGCATGCGAAATAAATCTGGCAAAGAAAAGGGACAAAAATTTTCCACTGTAGTCTGATGTGAAAATGTTTGGAGAGAGAGACAGAGGGACAGAAGGACACTAGGAACATATTATGGCTGGTCATTGGGAAACCAGAGACATCCTATAAAAGATTGTGCTTTATAGTTCATATAGAAATAAGTCTTGTTAAAGTAACTATGAAATGGTTGCAGTTTTTCCCTGGTTTTTTCCAAGCTGAATTTTTACTTGAGCAACGTGGAGATTTCATCCATCCCAGATATCAGCTGCAGAAGAGGGAGAAGATTCCAGATTCCACAAAGGCAACCAAAGGATTAGATGAAAGTTTATTAATTCAAATTGTAGAATGAGAGCTATATATTCAGCTTTCTACATGATTATGTTAAGCTTTATTACAAACTTAAAAAATTCTAGTGTGGAAGTCTTAATATTAATTTCCAATTCTCTCCTAACCAAAAAACACATTTAAAAAACCAAACAATTCTAGGAATCAAAACACACCATGCTCATTTATTACTTAATACTACGGCTTCACAAAGAATTTTACATGGAATACTTGTCCCTTCAAAATAAAATAGTTTCATCTTTAAATAACTTGAGAAATATTTGAACCTATATAAAGATTCACAATGAACATAAGCATATTAAAATTTCTAAGTCCTTCAATTTAAAAAATTTCACTAGAAAAGACATCACAAGACAACTACCAACCATTATCTCTGATGAGTTATCTACATCAATGTTAAATTTGAGTTTATTGTAGTTAGGTTCTTGGAAAAATAAAGATACTGGAAGTTGAAAAAAAAAGAGTGAATTATCTGTAGTCCAACTGCTTGTGTTAAAATCCAGCCTTCCCCCTTTTCTAGCTCTGTGTCTGTATCTTTTAAGATTGCATCCCAGTAAGACAAAGAGAAAACCAGAAAACAGGTTTAACTAATTTTAGTGGGTTACTTTTATCAAGTTATGAGAAATCAGAAGATGGGAAAACTAGGCACTGATTCTGGCTCCACAATACCATCAGGAACCCAGGCTTCTTTTAGCCTTCTACCCAGCCTTCCATAGCTCATGCTTCCTGCCTTATGGCCACAAAGTGGCTGCCTCATCTCCAACATTGAGTCCAAATTCCAAGCAGGAGAAGAGGAAATACCAGTTGAGTCTCTATCTCTCTTAGGAGTTGAATTATGCCTCCACAAAAGGCACGTTCAGGTTCTAAACCTATGGTCCTGATTCATTTGTAAGTAGGACCTTGAAGGCATTATTAGTTAAGGTGAGCCCAAACTAAATGAGAGTGCACCTTAATCCAAAGTGGTTGAATTCCTTATAAATAAAGGAAATTGGACACAGAGCAGTCAGAACCTGGTAGTCAACAGGACCCAGAAAAGAAAGGAAAAGATACCGCTATGTGCACTGCCATGTGACAGGAAAGTCAAGGACCAAGGATCGCTAGCAGCCAGCTCCAGAATGCCACAGCCTTCAGGGAGAGAGCATCACCTTGCTGATGCCTCAATTTCGGACTTCTCCTAGCCTCAACACTGTAAGCACATAAATCCCAGTTGTTTAAGCCAGGGAATTTTCAGATCATAGCTACCTAATAATTACTCTTTCTTAGGAAAATTTGATTGTCTAAATAAATGGAAATATATCCATGCTCTTGAATTGGAAAACTGTAATGTGAAAATGCCAATATTTCCTCAATTTATCTACAGATTGAAAACAATCTCTATCAAAATTCCCACTTGCATCTTTGAAGAAATTGATGAGCTAATCTTAAGATTTTATGGAAATTCAAGGTACTTAAAATAGCCAAACAATATTGAAAAAGAACATGATTAGAGGACTCATACTTCCTGATTTCAAAATTTACTACAATGGCATATGGTTAGACATACAGATGATTGAAATGGAACTTGCATTTCAGAAATCAACATGCAAATTTATTATCAATTGATTTTTTTAAAATATATTTTTTATTTTTTCTAAAAGATACTTAGATTACATAGAATGTTACATAAAAAATATAAGGGGTTCCCATATGCCCTACTCCCCACACCTCCCACTTTTCCCCACATTAACAACTTCTTTCATTAGTGTGGTACATTCATTGCAATTGATGACACATTTTGGAGCATTGCCACTAAGGATGGATTATAGTTCACATTGTAGTTTACACTCTCTCCCAATCAATTCTGCAGGTTATGGCAGGACATATAATGGCCTGTATCTGTTTCTTTAATGTCATTCAGGACAAGTCCAAGTCCTGAGAGACTCTACAACTGCAAGCAAGAGAGTCCCACCCATCAGCCGTATGGGATCGAAGCCCCCTCTCAATTAGAGGTGGAGTGGGCATCACCATCAACTGATTTTTGACAAAGGTGCCAAGAAATTCAAGGAAGTAAAGAATTGTCTTTTCAACAAATGATATTGAGTCCACATGCTAAATAATGGATTTGGACTCCTACATCACACCATACACAAAAATTAGATGTCAGAGATAAAACTATAAATCTCTTAGAGGAAGACGTAGGGGTAAATCTTCATTTTTGGGGGTTAAACAATAGTTTCTTAGATATTTATGCTTTTGCACCAAAAGCACAAGCAACAGAAGAAAAGATAGATAAATTGGGTTTCCTAAAAATTTTAAACTTTTGGACTTCAAATGACCCCATCAAGAAAGTGAAAAGACAACCCATCAAATAGGAGGAGACATTTTCAAATTATATATCTCATAAGGAACTAGTATCTAGAATAAATAAAAGTTGTTATAACTCAAAAATACAAATGATCCAATTAAAAACGGGCAAAGGAGCTGAATAGACATTTCTTCAAAGAGGTTATACAAGCAGCCAATAAACAAATGAAAGATGCTTGAAATAATTAGCTATCAAGAAAATACAAAACAAAACCACAACGAAATACCACCTTACACCTACTAGCATTGCTATAATCAAAAACACATAACAAATGTTGGCAAGGATGTGGAGAAATTGGGATCCTCATGGACTGCTAATGGGAATGTTAAACATGAAGTTACCATATGAATAAGCAATTCCACTCATGGGTAAATATTCAAGAGAAATGAAAGACGTACATGTACGCCAAAACATGTACATGAATATTCATAACAGCATCATTCATATAAGTAAAAAAAATAGAAACAACCCAAATGTTCCTCAACTGATGAATGGATATATAAAATGTGGTACAACTATACAATGGAATATTTTTCACTAATAAAAAGGAATGAACTACTGATACATATTGCAAGATGGATAAGCCTTGAAGACATTATGCTAAGTCAAAGAAACCAGTTATAAAAACTATGTTTTATATAACTCTATTTACATTAAATGTCCAAAATAGAGAAATCTATAGAGACAGGATGTAGATTAGTGATTACCTAGGGTTGGGAGTTGTGGATAGAATGGGGGGTAACTGTTATAGGGTATGGGATTTCTTTTTGAGAGATGAAAATGTTCTAAAATTCACTGTGGTGATGACTGCACAATTCTGTGAATATGGTAAAATAATTGAATTGTGCTCTCTAAAAGAGTAAATTGTATCATGTGTGAATTATATCTCAATAAAGGGGTTAACAAAAAACATTTTCAGAGAATTTTACATGTAATTACATATAATATTACAGTGTAATGACTTTGCCAAATTTTCTATTTGCCTTTGCAAATGCTATCCCCTCCTCCCCCGCCGTAATACCAACCATAGTTACTCCCATTTTCCTGTCTTAGATACTTCCATTCCTTTATTAATAATCTTCTAAAATGTCATCACCAATTTAATGCCTTCCATGATTCTCTATCAAAAAAGACTCTATGGAATATGAATGTGTTCATGTTGTCACAGGGTGTTATTTCCGTAGGTGGAGGCCCACACAATAACTAACAAAATATTAAATTCCCACCCTGGGGAGTCCTGCGACATTATCAAATAGAGTGACAAAAATCTCTAGAGGCAGTGCCTACTAAGTGAAAACAAACCATTATGCGAAGCCCTAGATATTAAAACTTGTTCTTATGAACTTTATACTTGTAAAATTGAAACTTAGCCTAATAATATCTATTGCCTAAGAGTTACCCCTTGAATACCTCTTTGTTACTCAAATGTGGACTTTCTTTAAGCCAAACTCAGCAAATAAACTTCCTACTTCCCCCCAGCATGGGACATGACTTCTGGGGATATGCCTCCCTGGCACCAAGGGATTATTAAAAAGTGACAACCAGTGATGAATTTGGAAGAAGACCTTGACCAAAAGGGGAGAAATATTAAATACAAAAGAGTTCTTATGGCTAAGAGATTTCAATGTGAATTGGGAGGTCATTCCAGAGGTTACGCTTATGCACATCTCAGCAGGACCTCACTATCTACCACAATAAAGAAAGCCTCAAACAGGGGTGCTCCTGAGGGCTCTAGAGACATCCAGACATTATAGGCAAGGCACACACTCCATGAAATCAGCACCCCATTGGTTGGCTTTACCTTGCTATATATGATAACCTATTTCCCCAATGTAACAGTGTTGGACTCATTTATAATTTCCCTACATGATTCTTCCACCCCTTTTATTTGACCCTATAATTAGCACTATACCTGTTAAATATATGTCCCAGAGATTTAAATCTTTGGTCTGTTCATATGCCAGTTAAGCCCTGGAACTCAGCAGAGTTGCGGCCAACACCTACTCTCCAGTTCATCAGACTTGCCCGGACAACTAACAAAACATTGATGATAGACAACCCCCATCCCAGAAAACAAAGAGTATCTACAGCTGCAGGCAAAACAATTCCCTCCATCTGCCTCATAAGATCTAAGTCCCCTCTCAGTTTGAAGCAGAGTAGGCACCACCACCCAAAATCCTCAAGATTTAGGAATGAACAAACATAAGGAGGGAATGCAACCATGGGCCAAAGTAAACATTGATATTGTAATAATGGAACAACTTGTAACCTTGATATAAAGATAGTGGTTACCAGAGGTTCTGAGGGGAGGGAGAGGGAAGAATAGATGGAACATTGGACATTTTCAGAGCAATGAAGTTGTTCTGCATGATTACAATGACAGATACAGACCATTATACATTTTGTCAAAACCTATAAAATTGTGCGGTGCAAAGTGTAAACCATAATGTAAACTATAGACCTTGGTTAGTAGCAATGCTTCAATATTTGTTCATCAATTGTAACAAATGTATCACAATAGTGAAAGATGTTAATGGGGGAAATGAGGGAGGGGGAGGGGGAGGGTATATGGGACTCCCACCCATAGTTTCAATGTAACTTTCCTGTAATCTAAAACTTCTTTAAAAATAAAGTTCATAAAAGAAAATGAAAATTCCAACCTCTTCCATTGTTCTACCAACTTTGAGGTAGGAGCTGACTCAAGCAGTTGCTAGGCCTCAATGATATTTTAGAGTTCTCTTTTTACATCTTTAGTTACCTAGTTAACAACTACATCTTTTAATGATTTATATTAAGTTTATTGTTTATTTTAAATGTTAAAAAGCAGGTATTGGCCATGGCCCATGCAAACCTGAATTGATGGCTGGATAGATAGAGAGATTAGATAGATCAATAGATAGATAGACAGATAGATAATAACAACAATCACAGATATGTATGGATTATGCTTAGTTCTGAGTACTCTGCTGTATTACCAAGAAAAAGTTTCTTGCCTGCAATATGCACTACAGAATTCTGGTTGACTGCTTTATTTACAATTTGGTAACAGCGGCTAAGCTGTAACTCTGACTGTTCTTCCCTATACTGAGTTTTCTATTACCTAAACGAGGTCTTTTGTTTTCTTCTCCAAGTTCCCCTTTTAATGTGAGTAAATTGGGAACTTATTTACAGTGGATCTCACTCTACGGAGACATAAGGATACAAATGATGCTTAATGTGTAATGCCATTATTTGCACCCTGTATTCGCATACCACAAGGATTTTATAATTGAAATAAGCCATACCCAGTGACAAGCAGTCTACCAAAACAACATGATCTCAGATGTTCATTTTTCCTGTTTTCATATCTATTTTTTATTATTATCATAATCATTATTTCTATTTCTATTATAAAACTATACATTCAGGCTTGGGATACGTAGTTTGTATAGGGAGGAAGTGATAAGAAGTAGGTACAGGGTCCGCCAATCACTCCTTTCTTCGGCATAAGGTTAGAACAATATGGCACACAGGTCGTGGTGAGTTTGTTCTTCATATGGCAATTGAATTGATTTCTTTTAGGAAAGTGTGTATGTGTGTGTGCACATAAGAGAGACAGACAGAGAGAGGGAAAGGACCAGAGTATATTTGCTTATTGTAAGCCATATAGCATGAGTATCAATTATTCTTTCATCCAGGAATAAGTCCAAAGAAAGAAGTATATTCCAAACAAAGAAATACATTTAGGAACATGTGAGTCATAGTGAAATGGGCCTGATGGGCTTACCTTTAAATGCAGATCTGTCCGTCCTACATAATTTATCTTGAAAAAGGTAATTAATATATCTGATCCAAGAGTATCCTCATGTCTAGAATGAAGATGAAATGCCTAGAGAGCCTGGTATATAGTAGGCAACAAATACATGTTTACTGCCTGCCTTTTCTAAAAAGGACTAATGGAAGTATAGTTGTAAATAAGAAACAATTGTTATTTGATGAATTGGGGGTAAGAAATACTTTTGTTTAGATTTCAATGCAACCATGGATCTCATACATATAACAGATAACACAGTAACAGAGAGCATTTTAAAATTCCAAAGACCTTTCTATTCAAATGGAGTTCCATATGGCAGCATGGCAGCCCCTGCCCCTTTGCTCCTTTTCATCTCATGGTATCCTTGTTACTGGAGGGGAGGAGACACATTGGCATAGTAAAGTTACATGATTAGTACTATGAAAGGCAATTAGTTTTAACAAGTAGTTTCTCCACTCTGAAGAAGGTGACAATCCCTGATGCACAGGACTGGACAGGAAGGTTGAATAAGTTGCAGGGAAAAGAGGTTAAAAAAAAAGCAGGGAGGGCCAGCTGTATAGCCCAGTTGGTAGGGTGCAGGTTTACCACATGGGAGGCCCCAGGTTCGGTCCCCAGGCCTCCTCGAACGGGCAGACCACCTTGAGAAGGCAAGCCAATGCAGGCATGGCATGCTGCCGTGGGCAAAGGCAAGCCCCCACAAGCAAGGGCGAGCCCCCAAGAGCAGGCGGGCCACCATGCCAGTGAGCTGACTCGGCAGGTCCCCCCAGCAGGGGGAGACAGGCAGACACAGAGGAACACAGAAAAATGAACACAGCAAGAACAAGCAAAAAGGGGTGGATGTATAATAAATAAAAAATAAATCTTAAAAAAAAAAAAGTAGGGAGAAAAAGCGAAAATGTCTTCCTGATGCCCAAGTGAAAAGAACTCTAAACTGGCCATCGGAAAGATAAGTAAAGAAAGTCTAAGCCGTCCTAAGAACTTGGAATTTATCCTGGTTGCTAGCAGAAATACCGGGTCCCCAGTGGTAGAAGATTGATTCTTTCCAATGGATACTGGGATTAAGGGAAGATTTTCATAAAAACACAACCAAAGGTTAAATAGAAATAGTCTGAATTAACCAGAATGAGACTCTCAAGCCCTGCCATCCCTGCCATCTCCCCACCATAGCGTGTTTTGATTGTTTTTTGCCTTTTAAGGAAAAAAAGAAAACCTTTCTGTCAAAGGATCTATGTTTAAATAAAATCTGTC
>PVKH010020737.1:0-14508 GCA_004027955.1 Chaetophractus vellerosus | reverse complement strand
ATTTCTGGGATCACTTCCCAAATAAAATGTGTTCTATGTGCCCTCAGATCTTTGTCACAGGGAAAGCAAAACTAAGACAAGTCCAAAGGAAGTAGGTAACAACCATCCATACATTCCAAAGGAAGTGGCTTAGAACAGTTTGCAATTCTTAACGAGAGATTATGAAAAGGGTTGAGGAGACCAAGAGTGGACTTGGAAAAAAAGAGAGAATTTTCATGGGGAAGGTTATAGGTATGCTGAGATTAACCCCATTATGGTAGAGGGATGGATTTTGCTTCCCACTGGCTTCAAATCTAGTGTTTAGGGTTTCAGAGAGACATTGATGGATTTCTACACATTTCCAATGGAGTCTATGGGGCACAGAGGCTAAACTGTGGCTTGGTAGCTGCTCTAATGGGAGATTGAGATGTGTCTGCATTGAGAATGCCCTACACTCATTCCCAGAATTCCTGGGGACAAAGAATGTTGATTTTCCACTGCCCAGAGAGACCCCAAAGGGAAAGATAGCTGAGAGCTATCTTAAGATATTTTGAGAGAAACACTGTGATGACTTCAGCAAATTTAAGGAGGCTTCAGTTCATTATAACAGAAGATGGAAAGAGATGAAGGAAGAGCCATAAGCTGCCTGTCAGGAAGGACTTTTATTTTTTTAAGGGGATTTCAGCTGACTGCTGCCCAAAGATGCATCAATGGGACTGGAGGAGTGGTCTTCAAAGAACCTATGTAAACAGTTTGGGATAAAGAGAGTTAGATTCAAATATGGCAAAGCCATGGAAAGCATTGTGAGATTACAATAATGCAAAGAGGCAAGAGAACTTTTCTGAATTTTATCTCCTCCAATCCCCACTTAAACCTTTGAGAAGCCAGAAACAGTCAAGCTGCCCATGTTCCCCTCTAACCCAATTCTTCCCCTCCCTCAGCAGAATCCATCATCTAAGCTGCTGAGACAGAAAAGTTTTAACTAAATAAAATGTTCATTTAGTATTATGACAGACACTGGGTATTTTAGTTAAAGAATTTTGATCCTCCTGAGACTGAAAGTGGCCGAAGGACTTTTTCTTGTCCAAATGAGACTAGAAATCATGGGTTGAGTCCAAGTTACACTGAGGGGTGGGGAAAACTGTCTCACAGGGACAGTGTGGGGGAAAGAATCTAGTTTCTTTCTGTTTTTGATCCTGGAATTCCACTTTTCAGCATAATTGGTGCAGGCTTTTTGGTATTCATAAATTCACATTTGTTCCTTGGTAACCAGGGATTCAAGAGTCTCAAATCCCTGATTGATTTAAACTCATGGAAATATTCTGGGGACATGTATGTAGTCAAAATTAATAATGAGTACCAATGGTGAAAATTTGGGGAAAGCTTTGCATCTTTGAATTCTAAATAGACTAACCTATTAATATTTTAGGTGTCATTTTTAGTTGTATACTTAACTTCTGCAAATGATTATGATTCTTTATGTGTGAATCATAAGACTTTTTTTTTAAACATACTGATATATGTCTGCTTTGCATGGATTAGAAACAAGCACTTCCTGAATTGCCTTACACTTACAATCTGGTTGGCTGCTTCTGCCTTGCTTAAGGTTTTCAACTCACCATTGGGGCATATCTTCTGCCTTTCCTGCTGCTCTTTTTTTCTTCCTGCTCGACAGTTGCTCTTTGTACGACTTGCTGTCATCCATTTTCTAAGCATGTCCATCTCAGGAGGACTAAATTGCAGTGAACTCATGTCAGGCTGATGGACTGGCTGGCTTCCAGGCTCTACTTGTTGGTGATCTTGTCGGACTATTACATGCTGATTATGGTTTATTGATGATGCCTGTGAAACTGCTTAAGAGGCCAGATGTAACATCTCTGAGCAGTTAAAGCCTCACAGCCAGTTAGAATGTTGCACACCACTTCTGCTTTCTACACTACATGATGCTGTATCAGTGACACTGTACCAGATAACCTCCTGAAGGACATGTAGTTCTTCTTGACTGATTTACTTTTCAGTCTCTAGATGCTTTAGCTCATATTGCTGTCTAAGTAGAAACATACAGTAACTTCATGTACTACTAACACTCTGGCATTTTGCTGTCAGTAACAAAATGGTTTTTGTTGTTTTTTAAAAAATCTTTTCTGACTACAAGCAAGTTTTTGAGGAATACTCATGTTAATAATTTTAAAAACTGGAATACTGGAATATTTGGATGCATATGATGGTGTGGATTAAACTGGGAGATATGTTGATATGTTCAGTATATTTTAATTGTATCTCAAAATTCTAGGAAGATTATAACAATAAATATTCTAATTTGACCAAAACCTAGAATCCAGTATAAAGATGCTGTGAAAACTGAGGCAATACTAATATTATCTGAAATATCAAGAATAACTGTTTATGTGATTCTGCTATTATAATTTTTACAAAGTATGGTTCATTTGTATTAGAGATAATTCTTAAACAAGCAGTCAGCTTTAAATAAAATTGACAAAGTAACTTCTAAATGGACTTAGACCTGGAGATGAATTTTTCCGTTATTTTAAGCATTACTAAATGAGCAGGCACTTGTGTAACTTTCAACTTCTGGCATGCTTGTGCTGCATCCTACTAGCTAAGAATACAATGATTCATGATTGCTGGAATTATGCCTATCTTAAAACTAGAGTTGCGGATCTAGGTGATTAGTGCAGTAGAATTATTTTCTGACCACTAGATGGGGCTAGGACACCTCGTGCATTATTAACAGAACTCTTGCAAACATTTGCTTTGCTTGAAAGGATAAGTTTTCCTTGAAAATTTCTGAGGAGGGTACTCTCCCTCCCGTTTCCACACCATCATCCTGTTGGTCGCTGAAATAGTCTCCAGATTCTCTGTATAATGAAAAACCAGCATTAAAATAATGACATGGAAGAGTAATCATTATATTATGTTCTAGCAAGAAAATGGATATGGTTAGCCAATGTCACCATACAGTTAATTGAAGCTCTCCACTAATAGGCATAGGTCCATCATGATGACAAGATAACAATTCCTTCTTTCTTTCTTTTTCTAATCATTGGTCCAAGACACAACTTATTAACTTGTTAACTTATTAACTTGTTAACTTATTAACATCCTTTTGGATAGAAGATCACAGATTGTTCCTAGGACTGAGATTATGGAAATGTGGTTAATCTGGGGTGGGCATATAAACCACCAACAGTATAAAAAGTAAAAATTTAATGATGTTTCTATCCTTTTTAGCAGTTCCCTGTCAAGATTAACTTTGTAGTGATCTGCAGTCCTTGGCCTCTGGAGGAAAGAGAGCCAATCCTGGACAATGCTTAGCATTAAATA
The DNA here is from genome assembly GCA_004027955.1 of Chaetophractus vellerosus. Classification (NCBI taxonomy): domain Eukaryota; kingdom Metazoa; phylum Chordata; class Mammalia; order Cingulata; family Chlamyphoridae; genus Chaetophractus; species Chaetophractus vellerosus. Next base: position 11,184 of record PVKH010020737.1, on the reverse strand, counting down.
TGAAAAGCTGAGTATGATTGCACTAATGTGCTACCTAATGTTGATCTTCCTTTTTAAAGAAATATTTTTTTCACTTTGGTCAACAAGCAGTCATTTTACAATTTTGGCTTTCATCCTAAATTTAATCTATATGGAGAAAAATTCAAGTTTCCCAAACATTTCATTGTATTCCCTAGTAGAGGATTATAAATGCCATGTACAAAATAGAGATGCAATAGATTCTTATTAGATGAATTAAAGAGTCATAATACTGTGATTATATTTTATATTTTGAAAATGGTACGATTTCATTTGTGTCTTTAATATTTCCCAGATTCTAACATACTAAATCATCAGGCAATTTCAACTACCAATAAAGTTTCCAAAGTTTAGATAGGGCATTCCATATTTAAGACAGAGTTTTGGATGCTGAAATAATAGTTTAAAATCCAAGAGACCACTCTGATCTCCATATATTCAGGTATTTAAACAAGAGATTCGGGGCCGGCTGGATAGCCCAGTGGATAGGGCGCCGGCATACCACATGGGAGGCCCTGGGTTTGGTTCCCGGGGACCTCTCCTAGCGGGCAGACCGCCTTGAGAATGGCAAGCTGCCATGGGCGGGCCAGAGCCGCCGTGGGCAGGGCAAAAAGCTGCCACGGACAGGGCAAAAGCTGCCACGGGCAGGGCAGGTTGCCCGCGAATGGAGCGCAGCCAGCCACCTGCGAACTGAGAGCTGGCCGTGAATGGAAGCAGAAGCCGCCCACAAGTGGGGAAAGCCGCGCCTGCACAGTGACCAGTCTCGGCGCGTCGCTGCAGCGGGGGGGAGTGGAGATATGTAATAAAATAAATAAATCTTTAAAAAAAAATAAAATAAACGAGATTCATGGACTCATATCACTTCAATCAAATATATTCATTTGAATCTTAGGTCAAATAGAAATTTGTAAGTCAGCAGAAAAAGCTAATTGTTAGATATTTTTGGTGGAGAATATTTGTGAAGAAAGGATGATCAGAAAGGTTTTTTTTTACATTGGTTTTTAAATTCAGATGTTTTTGGTAAGCAGGGGGCATAACATGGAAGAATGCTTCTTACAGCTCTTTGCTTTGAAAATGAGGCAGTCCTGGAAAACCATAGATAAAGAACCATCCATTAATCTCTGCTGGCATTCAAGCCAACCTGATCCAAATATAGGAACTAAAATAAGTCAATTTTACTTCTAAAAGTAAATACAACCTCAATTTCTTTTCAGCCTGTAGAAGGTTCCTAAAAAAGTGTGATGATAACTGGGTTAACAGAAAAGAAACACATTAAAATATATATATTTCATTTGCAAAGTATCATTACCATGTTTCTCTGATTCTGACAAGAAGACATAGTCACAACAGAAAATTCAGGAAAAACAAACATTGTAAATTAGAAAATAAAAATTACCCATAATTCCATAACTCGGAGAAAACAACTACTAGAGTTGTATATATGTGTTTGTGTATTATGTGACCATATTCACTATATGTACCAATATATTGAAAACCTCTTATTTATTCCTCTAAAACACAATTTTAATAACTGTATAGAATTCTATTATGTAGAGATACTGTGATAATTTGACCAGTATGCATTTTGGACTTCTAGATGATTTCTAAAATTTGACTACTGTAACCAATGCTACAAGGATTTTTTTTTCATGAATCTTGTTAATATGAACTCCTAAATCCATAGGTGAAGTACTGAATCCAAAAGATATAAATATTTTTAAGGCCAATGTATTCTCTGGAAATGTGCATTAAACTCCAACCAGCAGTATAGAAGAAAGTTTGTTTTACTAAGTTTCATATCACTGATTATGATCTTTTAAAAAATTTCTGTCAGTCTAATAGGCAAAACATAAAATATTTAAAATATACTTTTATTTAATTACTAATGGTACTGAAATATTTAATATGTTTATTAGGCATTTTATTTCCTCTGTTAATTATCTATGTACCTTATTATTTTGTAGGCTTTAGAAATCCTTTTCTCTACTGATTTTACTCTTCTTTACTCATCTATAAGACTTCTTTCTATATCAAATATAGTGATATTTTCTGTCAAATGTATTATAAATATGTTCTCAGAACATGATAATATATTGAAGAGAAAGCTGTATGAGACCTGTTTCAATTTAGAGCTCAAAGAAGTGTGGCAATATACCCTTTTATTGAAATGCATAAGGGAATGGCCACAGCAAATGTCTGCCAAACAAAACTTACATCAGAAAAATACCTAAGAATGAATATCCACCTCTGGAATCCTGCCTAATTACAAGGATTTTTTTTTTGATAATTCTGATTTTTGCAGAAGACTCTTTTGATGTCCTGAAAGTGCTTCTTCTCAAGAAAACCATAACCAAACTGAAAACTTCTAGAAACTGATGTCTAAAATGATTAAGTTAACTAAAATGTCTTCATGATATATTATTTTAGGTTTATAACCCCCAAAATTGAAAACTAATATTCAACCAAAAGTGTAGACGCAAATGCTCATAACAGCTCTATGAACTAAAAATAGAAACAACATCCATCAACAGATGAATAGATGAACAAATAGTGGTATATCCACACAATGGAATAGTATTTAGTCACGAAAAGGAATGAAGTATTAATACATGCTATAACATAGTTGAACCTCAAAAACATTATGCTCAATGAAAAAAGTCATAGACAAAAGATCACATATTGTATGATTCCATTTATATAAAACATCCAGAATAACTTAATCCATAGAGACAGAAAGTAAATAAGTGTTTGTCAGGGGCTGGTGGGAAAGAGGAATGGATAGTGACTGCTAATTGGTACAAGGCTTTCTTTTGGAGTCATCAAAATATTTTTGAACTAGATAAAGGTGATAGTTGCATAATCCTGTGAAGGTACCAAATGCCACTGAATTGTGTGCTTTAGAATGGTGAATTTAATGTTATATGAATTTAACCTCAATAATAAAAAAAAGATGTCTGAATCCAGTGAAAGATTTAGACAAGTGAAAGATGATCAAATTAATGAACCTAATATTTGGCACAGTAAACATGGACTCATTTACTGAATCCTAACATGTCATTACTAAGGCACACACTTTATATATTTTTAGTTAATGTTTAATTCATCCATCCATTCATGCAATGCAGCTTATCAGAACATGCAGAATAGTGAACAGTATGTCAAAGTTGCTGGTGTAATGGACCATAGAAAGTAGTGGACCATGGAAACATGCAAACTATGGTTTACATACCAGTAAAGATAAAAGTAAGTATAGACAAACAAATTATAAGCTATTGAATGAAATGATACAGTTCATATATGGAGTTTGTCTTATGGGGACATATATTTGCACATGATAATGGTTCTACATTATATATCCATTTCTACATTATGTTTCTGTTTTTTTTAAGATGCAAAAAGTAAAATCTTGGACAGCACCCCAGCTATTCTACTGAAAACACACTGGGGAAAGGATAAGGGTGGGTGAAGTGTTTGCTCAGTTGTATTTTTCAAATAGTTGGCAGGAATGCATAAAGATTATATCTATTTATATGTTCTAAGGTACTTGAACTTCTTATTTCTGAGGAGAACCTAAAACCAAAATAATGTGCCCCAAAGCAATCACATTTGTAATCAACATCAAGGCAGGGTATATTACAGCAGTGAGTAAGGAATTAATGTACAGGCACAGATGCCACTCCCAGCAGGCCTGCTGAAAGTAAGCATTTTACTAATCTCCTCTATTTGGCCGTAACTTCACTTTAGGTCCCATTTGTAGCATTGCTCCTGTGAACTCTGCTGCTTTCTTTAGAAAAACGATGTAAGTGATGACTAAAACTTATATTATGTTCACTGATAAAATGTAACCAAGAAGCTATCAGTAGCTGGTTTACCTTAATATAAAATTATTCTGTCATTTTTCATAGTGGAATTTTTAGCCATGTATACATATTTTACTTTTAAAAATAATTTCAAGCCTACAGAAAAGTTGTAAGAGTAATACTATGTATGGTACCCATAACCCAGATTCCACAATTGATAACATTTAACCACACTTGTTTTATTGTATTATTTTTCACTCTTTCTCCCCCTCTTTATAATCTACCTACCTATTCTATCTGCTCATCTACCTACCTATCTATGTATTTGGAAGGATTATCATCCAAGTGATGCTGTGTTTTTTATTACATTTTTTTCTTCTAGGTGGTATGTAATATTAATATTCCCATTCTCATTACTAGTGATTTTAACTCTGATCACTGGTGATTTAACTCTTAATTGAGGTGGTGCCTTCTAAATAAAGTTACTTAATTTTTCCTTTATAATAAATAAGTACTTTGTATTTTGTGGGGAAATACTTTGAGAGTAGGTAAATTTCTTCATCCTTATCAAACTTGCACCCACTAATTTTAGCATTCACTGATGATTCTTACCTGAAACTATGATTTTTAACAAATCATGCTTTTCTAACTCCATCATTCCTTACATTAAAATTCCAGTAGATAATATTATTTTTATGTTGAGGCTCAAATTGCCACAGACTTAATCAATGAGTCATTTTGTGGTGGTTTCTGTTCATTTATTTTTTATTTTTTATTTTTAAGATTTATTTTTATTTATTATATACCCCCCATCCCCCTTCTGCTTGTTCTCGCTGTGTTCATTTTTCTCTGCATTCCTCTGTGTCTGCTTGTCTCCCCCTGCTGGCGCGACTTGCTGAGTCAGCTCACTGGCTTGGGGGATCGTCCTTGCCCGCGGGGGCTTGCCTTTTTGCCTGCGGGGGCTTGCCTTCTCGAGGCAGTCTGCCCATTCGAGGAGGCCCTGGGGACCGATCCCGGGGCCTCCCATGTGGTAAACCGGTGCCCTACCCACTGGGCTACAGCCGGTCCCCGGTTTCTGTTCATTTTTGACCTTCCCCAAAATTCTTTGAGGATTCCCTTATCTTCTGGCATACCACTATATTCTAGGCTTGTGGTGGTCTGAGGTTTTGTTCTTAAGTTATTCCCTTCCTGTGGTGTAAACCTATTGTAGATGGGACCTTTTAATTAGATTCAGTTAAGGGACCTTCCTTTTGATTAGATCACTTCAGTTGGGCATGACCCAAGGTGGGTCTTAATCCTCTTCCTGGAGTTCTTTATAAACTGGTATAATATTAAGAGAGGAGGCCAAACAAACAGAGAGTATACCAGAGAAGTAGATAGAATGCCAAGAGAGCAAGAATCTGAAAGCAGTGGAGCCCAGAGGAGAAGGCAGGGACCTGCAGATGCTACCATGTGCCCTGGCACATGAGAGGAATCCAGGACCACCAGCAGCCAGAGCTTGGGGAGGAACATATCGCCCGATGAAGTCCTGATTTGGACATTTTCATAACCTCAGAACTGTAAGCTTGCAACCTAATAAATCCCCATTGTAAAAGCCAACCCATTTCTGGAAAAGTCCTTGGCAGTGTTTAGCAAACTAAAACAAGGCTCATTTGTACTTTTCCTGCCTCAGTCCCTGAATCAGCCATTTTTCTCAGGAGCCTTGGTTCTTTTGGTGGAGCATATTATTTGGAAACCAAGATATGGGTGTTAGGTGTGTTTGTTGTCACTTGAGTGTCACTGCCTTTAGGCCCACTCAGTGGACTAAGCTAGGAAAAAATATGTATGTGGTGTATGTGTATGCATATGTATATGTGTACACATACATATATATGCTCATACCCATATGTAAATATATACACACACATGCAATTTCAACTATATTTCTCTCTCTTTCTCACTCACACCTTAAATTCACACAAGTACCTTAAGTTAACACCAGTGTCTTCAATTCCAGAGCACACTCCCAGTATCCATTGTAGCTTTTCAACATTCTATATTTGCAACTACTTTTCAAACAGTGAGAGACCCGACTTTCATTGATTTATTTGCTTAATACCCTTGTAATTACACAATCTCAATGACTCCTCAAGGCTACTGCCCAAAACTCAGCCTGGCTACTATTTTGCTTGAATGACTAACACCCTCAGGTGTATCCAACAAGTATTGGGAAAAGTGAAGGACAAAGGGGAAAGAAATGAAAGCGAAATGGCCCAAAATGTGCTTTTTTGACAAAATTATTGATAGAAGGAAGGAAGCAGGAGGAGAGGAAGGGAGGAAGAGAGAGGAGAAGGAAGGGAGGAAGGGAGGAAAATAGGTTGGAAAGGAGGGAAGGTTTAACCAAAATAGGTATATAACATTTGAAAAGGCATTCTTCCCAAAGTGCAAGGGTCAGGCCTTTGATTAAGATTGAAGGCCAGTGTCATGTAGAATGACCTGAGTTTTAGTGCAGTTATCTACAAATTATGATTTTTTTTCCCTTAATGATTTGATCACAGTTGCATAAAACCTTAGGGATAGCTATCTGGCATACCTAGGTTTATCTTTAATTCATTCTGATGCAGCCAATTTTGTTTAAATTATAGTCAAGCATTAATGTTAACTATCCAGAATACAGACTATTGATTTTTTTAGTTGTATTTACTTAGGAATATGAGGTTCTTTAACAGAACATCAAAGATACCCAAAGCATTTTTATTTGATTCCCAGTTGAAAGAACATAATGAAATTAAAGTTGTCTTTCCAATTTCCTAACCTAATAATGATAAGATGTGAAATTGAAAGCTAATAGCCGAAGAGCCCAACTTTCAGCCATTTAGCAGAATTGCTTACCAAACTCTTAAAAGACAAAAGGGGATGAATGCAGAGGAAGAGTAGCTGAAGCACATACACCTACGTGTAAATTGAGTGAACTGTTTTGTAAGAATGTTACACACAGGACTGAATTATGTCAAAGAAAGAAAACTATTTTGCAATCAAATTAAGTTATTGACATTGCGTTAAAAGTCTACATTGAGTGGAAGGCAAGTTTATACATTTTTTGTTTCTGTTTTCTAGTCTGTTTACTTATAAAATTTCATTCACAAAGGGTCTTATATCATCTTGCATTGTTTATCAATTATTTCAAGCAAATAAAATTGAATGCTATGTGGTGGCAGTGTCACCCAGTTTTGAAACTGACATATCTATTTATTAATTCAACAAATATTTATTGAGTGCCTACTATGTGTTAGTTACAATTCTAGTTCCTGATGGTAAAATGATAAATAAGATAACTAAATCCTTGCCCTCATAGACTTTACATTGGGAAAGAACAGACAAATGTATTAAATATCCATATACATGTATAAAATACTTCAAATAATGCTAAGTTACATGAAGAAAAATAAAGGTATGGGGACAAAGAAGGAAGTTAAGTGCCAGTGTTTTTAGAAATGCCAACTACTGCAGAATAATCATAACAATTTACATTCTAGAACTGAAAAAAATTCAGAGAGAGTGTAGTCCTATCCATTCTTTTTGCAAATGTTGAATTTGAGTTCCACAGAGGTTGTGACTTGTCTAAAATGCAATTATATTTGGTGTCTACGTTGGAATTTACATTCTGTTTTCTAGTAGACCTTTAGCCACTGACACTTTCATTGTTTATTTTTTCCTATAGTATATATATACAACTTAAATTTTCCCATTTTAAACACTTACAAGTATACATTTCAGCAGTGTTAATTACATTCACAATATTGTGCTGCCATTGCCAATATCCATTACCCCAACTTTTCCATCACCTCAAACAGAAACTCTTTACCCATTAAGCAATAACTCCCCATGCCCCATAACCTATAATCTATTATCTGTCTCCATGAAATTTGCTTATTCTAAGTGTTTCAAATAAGTGAAATCACACAATATTTGTTTCTTTGTGACGGATTTATTTCATTCCACATCATGTCTTAGAAGTTCATCCATTTTGTGGCATGCATCAGAACTCCATTCCTTTTCATGGCTGAATAATAGTCCATTGTTTGTATACATCACATTTTGTTTATCTACTTATCAAAATGGATGGACACTTGGGTTTCTTCCATCTTTTGACTATTATGAATAGTGCTGCTATAAATGTTGGTGTACAAATATCTGTTTGAGTCTCTTCTTTCAATTCTTTGCAGTATATACCAAGGAGTGAGGTGGCTGGATCTTGTTATAATTCTATTTTCAACTTCCTAAGGAACTGCTAAATTGATTACCACAGTGGATGCACAATTTTACAATGCTACCAACAACACATAGGGTTCCTATTTCTACAAATTCTCACCAACACTTATTTATTTATTTATTTATTTATTTATTATTAATAGCCATCTTAGTGGTGTGAAGTGGTATCACATTGTGGTTTTTTTTTAAATTAAAAAAAATTTAAAGATACTTAGATTACATAAATGTTACACAAAAATATAGGGATTCCCATATGCCCTCATTGTGGTTTTGACTTGCATTTTCCTGATGATCCATGATGCTGAACATCTTTTCATGCACTTATTGACCATTTGTATAACTTCCAAAGACAATGTCTATTCAAGCCCTTTGTCCATTTTTAAATTGGATTATTTGTCTTTTTACTGTTGAGTTGTAGCAGTTCTTTACATATTCTGGATATTAACCTTTACAAGATATATGGTTGACTGTAGTTTTCTCTTGTTCTATAGACTGTCTTTTCATTCTCTTGATAGTATCCTTAGAAGCTTTTGTTTTTGACAAACTCCATTTTATCTATTTTTTTCCTTTTGTTGTTCATGCTTTTGGTGTCATACCTAAGAAATTGCTGCCAAATCTAAGTTTATGGTAATCACCCCGTCCATGTTTTCTTCTAGGAATTTTATGGTTTTAGCTCTTATGTTTAGGTCCTTGATCCATTTAGATTAATTTTTATATATAGTGTGAGGTAAGGGTACACCTTCATTCTTCTGTAAATGGATATCCAGTTATCCCTGCACCATTTGTTGAAGAAACCATTTTTTCTCCAATTAATGTACTTGATACTCATGTCAAATTCAGTTGACCATAGATATATAGACTTATTTCTGAATTCTTAATTCTATACCTATCAAAACCCTAGCAGCCTTTTTCTTTTCAAAAATGGAATAGCCAAACCTCAAGTTCATATGGAATTACAAGAAGTCTTCAATAGTGAAATTAGTATCGAAAAGGAAGAAGAAATTTAGAAGTCTTATACTTCCCAATGTCAAAACTTACTACAAAGACACAATAATCAAAACAGTGTAGTACTGGCATAATTATTGACATATAGACTAATTATTAGAATTGAGAATTCACTTAGTCTTTACTTGATACCATGATACCTCATTGCAAATATGAATGTATCCATAGAGGTTCATCTAGCTCCTTAGGATTAATATCCCATTACATATATTTTAATTAATTTGTGAAATTCCTTTGTCTTCATCAAATTAGTACTTGCACATAGTTTTAAAAGGCAAAAGTGCTATATAATGATACATATAAAATACATGTAATATTAAAATATAATGAAAAAATGCAGTCTTTATCCTCACTTTTCCCAGTGCCTGATGACTGTTCCTAGAGACAACAATTTTCCATTTTTTTCTGATATCTCTTCTGGAATGTATCTCCATATATCTAAAAATATGCTCATCTTTTTTATCTTAATTTTTCAGCTTTTGTACCTGATACTTTCATTGAATAGGCATAATTCCAGGCACGTTACAACAGCAGGAATTAAAATGCTTTATATAGTGCCTGTTAATGTTTTCAGTAGAGATAATACTTCCCCTCATATTAAAGAAAATTTAGGACATTTAATATTTGGTAATTTTTTGGTGTGAAAAAACTACATTCAGTAATTAATAAGTACTGTTTTAAATAATAATGAAACATCTAACTTACGTTTTGAAGCATGCTTCCCTTCTCCAGCTTGTGTTTGTTATAAACTGTCAGGATGCTTGGTTAGATTCTTTGATTTTCTCCCCAACCCCTTACTTTGGACGTCTATGCTTCTCCTCCTTAATTTGCTAGCACTTGAGGGTCAAATATTGAGGACAGAAATGAAAGGAGAGGAGAGATTTTCTAGAATAGTAATAATATGAGGTGGCATGGTTGCACTTTGGGTTTGACATAAAACTGATCTAATGTGGATGTGAAGTGATTCCATGGATTCTCTTGATATTTATCCTTATTGAGGTTATCCAACTTGCTGCTCATTTCCTGGACACCAAGATGGTCACCTTACTTTTAGGCTCACCTTAACTTTCCAAGTGATCCAATTGGCTATATTTAAGGTATCTCTCACTGATTATGGTCCACTTCTGGTCTGCATAAACAGTAATGCATAATGTGTCCTGACAAACTTTAGGAGTGCAGGCAGTACCTTAACTGAGCAACTTCTCTTGCACAAAGGTTGAACCTTTTTTCCCTATGTTGGAGGTAAGTGTCAACATTACTTCCTTCTCATGGTGGAAGAGATGCAACTCCTAGAATTCCATCAAATGTCTCCAAAAATTGTATTAGTTTGCCCCTCCAACTTTAGGTATGGGCCACAGTTATCTGTTCAACTAAGTGTTGAAAATTTTCAACCATATTTTATAATATGTGGCATATTATTTGGTGCCTCAGTCAAACTAAGCCTAAAAATGTTCCATTTTTAACATTTGATTTCAAATATTTCCAATGATTTTCTACTACTAAAGGTAAGAGTGTAGCTCTTTCTCCTATATTTTGCTCTGCAGAATTCTTTTGCTTCAGTTCTCTCAAAAAAGTTATCTTCTAGGTTGAATCAGCTGTTAGTATATATGTTATTATGATTATAAATATTTATACCTGAATTATATAGTAAACACAAAAAATTGTGCACACACAATTTTACTCACAACTTTTTCCATCCCATGGATTTTATCTTTGGTTAAATATTTTTTGCTCTTCAAATTTTGCTCATATAGCTATCATTAATTCTAAAACAGTCCAAGTAAATTGCAAATATTGATTTAATATGTTAAAATTTCAGGAAGATATCAATTTAATTTTGTTGAGAAACTCTTTTAGATCCTCTGTCTTCATGCACTAATCTAGAACTCCTTCTCTTAAGCCTGCTCCAGAGCTGAGGACTGCAACTTCTTTTGATCACCATTGTTGGAATTCACGCCTTTCTTTTGTATTGGAGTCCTCATATCACACTTCTAGAAGCTTGACATTACTTTTTCTTGGTTTACACACTGATTTTGTGAGAGTCATGGGTGATATACCTTTGAGATCTAATGATCTGAAAACATGTTTATTTAACCTTCCCTCTTGATTG
>PVKH010020736.1:0-14521 GCA_004027955.1 Chaetophractus vellerosus | reverse complement strand
TTTGAGTTGGGTCACACCTTAACTGAAGTAACCTCATTAAAATTCTTACTTACAATGGGTTCACACCCACAGGAAGGGATTAAGTTTAAGAACATACTTTTTCTGGAGTATATTGCTCCAAACCAGCACAGTCCTCCAATGCTATGATCATCTTCTCCAGGAAATCTGGAGCCCCAAGCTTTCTCCAGCTCTATTCCTATCCTAGTTTACAAATGTTTCTATTATAGCACATAACAAACCATAAGCATATTTATGTCCGTCCGTTTCTAGCCTCCGCTCTATGTGAGGCAATGGAGGACAACCCTGTATGCTAATCATCTGTGCATCTCCTGCCATAAAACCTAGCAAGGTACCTGGTCCGTGGGAGATACATGATGAATGCACACACATTACAGAATGCCCTTTGAGATTTGCTTTAGGTTCCTGCTCCTGTGGGAAGATCAGTAAAGTGGCATCAACATCCTTCTCTTTATATATGGGGGGAGGGGAGTGGGTAAGCTCTGATATATGGGTTTAAAATGCAACTGAATGAATCTTCAAAGTGTATTCATGTTAAATTTGGGATGAAATGAAGTCTCAGTTTCCTATGCTTTAAAATTCTTGGTATCGAATATCTCTTACTTTAAATTTTAGCTGAGAATGCTGTACTATTTGCAGGGAATTTGTTAGTGCTAAGAGCTCTGCATTTGTCACTTAAATAGGACTTTGTATCATTTTCCCTTATTTTGTTAGTAAGTATCATGTATAAAATTACCACAAATAAAAGAAGGAGGTGGAATACAAATGTTCAGAGACAAAACAGCATGGTAGGCAGAGGTGAGAGAGGAAGCTGCAAAAACACTTATGTGGTGGACAATTTAGGGCAAGTCACATCAGGAACCCAGTGACTGTTCATCCCAGATACGTGTGTGTGTGTGTGTGTGTGTGTGTGTATGCATAAATATTTTTTTCTGGGTGGTAAAATCTTGGAGAATCTTCCTGATTCACTGTATTGTGCTGCTTGTAACTTAAAATACCATACCACTTTTTTGCTGCATGTAATTAAGGCAAGTTTGTTCCTGAAAAACCTCTCCAGTCTCTTTCACCATGGAAATATTTTCTTTTATCAAGGAAGTAGAGATAAGTCAGAGAGGGAGTTTTTCACATGGGGAAGCAAGTGAGGAGAGGAAAGGAAGGGAGACATATATTGGTTACATAAAGAGAATTGTTCCCCTCCATGTGAAGCAGCTAACAGCTATCAGGTGTGGACAATGGGGAGCTAATAAAGAATTTTAATCAGGGAAAAGGTATGATCACATTTGCCTTTCAGGGAAGGGTCAGCTAGCTACAATATTAGGGATGAGTTAGAAGGCGCTGGGTACATCTGAGGGGAAAAGGAATAAGGACAAAGACAGAGAAGGAAGAGTTTGGGGGGAATATATTGAACTACTTAAAAAATACTTAAGAGTGATTAGAAAGAGCTACCATGAGGGAAACTGTCTAGGGGACTCTCAGGCTTGAGAAACCATTTATGTTATGGAGTCATTGCTTACAATATTTGGCTATAAGACTAACAAGGCTTCTCTTGCTTTATAATGCCTATTCTAGCATCTTATTTCAGAGTCTTGGTCAAATCACATAGCATTTCTAGACTTCTTTATCATCAGATGAGGAAAAGGCAGCAATTTTAACTTACTTTCTTCCTCTTTCAATTCCATTTCCCACGGTAGCCCCCTCCCCAAACTAAAGCAAAGTGGGAGCACTTAAACATCACTCAATTAGTAAGATTAGAAAATGTCATAACTGGGAACTTTCCATCTCTAGAGATTTATGAATGAGACATGCTTCTCTGGGATGTTCTAAGAGCTGTCTGCAATGACATCATTGCAGCTGTCTGCAGAGAGGATTCAAGGTAGGGAGCAACTAATTTGTTTGTTACAACAATAGTATTTCCTAATGCAAATTAAAACATGTAAGTACAGTATGTATCATTAAGAATCCCTAATCAGCCTTTATTAACATGACAGAATCGAGTCACCAGAGGATTCTGTGGACCAGCGTTATCAAAACACTTCCTTCCAGGCTTCTGTGTAGGTTCTAGACCTGCCGCTGTTCAGGTTAGCTGGGCAATCAGGGACAAGTCATTCCCCACTCTGAGACTTAGTTTTTATTTTTGTAAAATGAGGAATTTGGGCTTTCCAGGTTTGGCATCCTGTGCTTCTGGGAAAAAACATAAAATGTTATTTCATGTTTTAATTTTCATGAACTCTGGCGAATGGAAACCAACAACTTATTCAAGGTATATTAATTCACCTGGGGTCTGTTAGATCAACAGAAATAATGTGGTAAAAAGAAAAAAAGGATCTGCTATTTCCTTCTTGCCAATTCAGCATACATCAGAGACAAGAATTGCTCTGTTTAATAGTGAAACAGCATGTTCTAACAGGTGCCACAATTTAAAACACACATTATGGGGAAGATTTCACCAAACAGAGAAAAGAAGGACTTTTATTTTTTTTCCACTTGGAATTAAAAGTATTTTTCATTGTACTCTATGCCCCTGGCTTTAGAGTTTTAACCAGGTGTTATAAAGCTGATCAAAGAGCCCATAGAACATTTGATGACACTTTACATTTATCTCCTTTGGCTTTAAGGCAGAATGGTGCATTCAGAAGTGTGCCCTCTAGTGGAGAAATACTCTGATTGCAAGTTACTTTTACTAGGAAAGGAGAATCAGATATACAATTTCAGATCATTTTTTGTGCACTAAAGAGGAATCATTACAAATTATTTACATCTTTACTGGTCTGTTTCTTACCTGTCATATAGTATAAAGAGGACAAAACTGGGAGTTAAAATGTCCCAAGTCTGAGTGAGTACTGGGTTGAACATCATGTGTGAGCTTGTCAATTAAACTCTAATTCCCAATGTTTCCATCAATCATGTGTCACCTTCCATTACAGCTCATTATTTAAATGAGATAATATATCTGGGTGTATTTTATGAATGGAAAGAAAGCCCTATGTATCAATTTCTATTATTTGTAAAATTCAGAAAAATTTTCAGGAATATCTTTGAATACCTAAACTCATATTAATAAAAAAATACATCTCTGAATTAATAGGGAAACTCTTGTATATATTTGAAAAAGAAAAAGATTATTCCACATTTATCACAGTTGTCTAGCATCTTCTTTCATGACTACATTATCAAGTAAAAAATCTTAGACAAAATTTTAATATACTTAAGACATCTCAAATCAACTGAAGAATTCATGAAATCAGAAAAGTAACTGTATTTAAATAAAAACAAAAATAACTATAGTTAAAAAATCAAATAAACTTAATAAGAAAATAAGTGCTACCTACAAGAAATCCACTTTAAAGACACAACTAGGTTAAAAGTAAAAGAGTAGAAAAAATATGCCATGCTAATATTAATCAAATTTAAAATGAGATTCTTTCACAAAGAGCTTCTATATAGGTTAATTAACTTCTCTATAGTAAATTATAGGTAAAAATACCTAAAATTTATAATAATCATTTACAGATCACAGGATTAGCCATCATTTTATTTTCTTCTTTTTAATTTTCTACATGTTAACAGTATATCATCAAAATTATGTTGATTAAGAGAAAAGGTATTATCTCAACCCAATTCAAAAGAGATGGATACTTCTGTGTGTAGTGGAAAAATGGTAGTAATTGACATAGATGTTTGCTATTTTAACTACCTCACTTATGATACATTCTTACCCTCCTTTTCTCTCCCTAATATTATTGTCTTGAAACACATATATCTTTGAACACACGGATTGAAGCAGAACATTCCTCCTGTGTTTTAATTGTCTCCATTCCACCCCATTGTTGAGGAAGAGATTCCTGCCCTAGGGATACACAGGAGGCTAAACTCAGGACAGAAGAGATGGATAGCAGTTTATTATTTGCATATACACACAGCTCAGTGGAGGAGGACACCATCCCACACAGGGCCACACAGGGGTTGCACTTGGGAACAGAGTAAACAACCAGTGGCTGTGGCAGTCAGGCTTTGTAGTATCAAGAGGGTGGGGTGCCCCTGGTTCATGGGGGAGGATGTGATCAACTTACTTGAATAAGTCCATGGGCTGGCTATGAACTAAAACCTGCTACTCAGGGATAAGCAGGGACTCCACCTGGTGCATTTGGGAGGAAGAATTGTTTGGCTAGAGGAACTCATCTCAAGAGCAGAATGAGTAAGGGAACTGGAAGTTAGGCCATTTGAGGCTCTCCGATTTCACTAATGTCAAGGCAACACATAAAACTGGGCCTTAATTTTAGGCCTTCTTTCACTTCCTGCTTCCCCAGATGTGTTTATATATCAACCCAATGTACAGGCGCTATCCAATCCCCCTCTCACTTTCTGACACATTTGAGAGCATTATTGAAATCGGAAGTATAGTCAGGAGTTAAGTAACAGATTATTTTTCTGTTTGAAAATAACCAATTATCACTACTCTATAACCAAACAAAGCAATCCACCCCTCTACGTCTGCCTCTATGGTAATGCTACATAGTCACAGAGAAAAACCACCTGTCAGATTAACAAGGAAAAAAGGATGAGGAGCAGATGCCAGCAGCAGGATAGTGACACTGAGGATGGGAAGGTGGAGTATAATAGAGGACAGATGTGAGGACACAGATAGCATAAGCAAGGAGCATTCAGGTGGGAGCAGGAGGAACCAGTGGTCAGCCCAGCCTCTCCTACAGCCTTGGGTCCTCACTTACATGCTCTGGCACCAGCTTCACCAGGGAACCCCTGAGACTACAGAACTGCTGCCGTCTGAACCACAGGAAAGACCTAGCTTCCCAGAGACGCTGAACTGTCTTTCTGAAACCCATCCCTGCTAAATCAAGGCCCTTCTACTCTCCCATAGCACTTTGCACTTTCCTTCACAAAACATTAATTTTTAGATATATTTATTTATGTGATTATTTCTGTAATATTTGTGTTCCTACTAAAAGATAAGCTCTATACAGGGAAATTTTCTTTTGTTTGCCATTATATAACCAGTGGTAGGTACTAAGTGTTCAGTGTGTGTTTGTTAAATGAATAAATGAATGATATGGTGACAAGACCATCCCTGTACCTGGGGGAACTCTTCTGCTGTGTGATTTTGCCCTTTCTCACCCATCCTGCTGGCCTCTTATGTGAACACTGAACCTAGAAATCAAGTTGCTGATAGAAGAGACAAAATCATTCCAATTTACACATAATCACATAAATCTCAGGAGAATTCCATGGACTGACCCCCAAAAGTGTTTGCTTGGTTAGCATTTCCAAACCTCTCCATAAAGGCAGTCTCAGATTAGGCAAGTATACACAAAACCTCAGGCTCAGAATTATTGTAAATTATCTCCTTTAGCTGCTTAAATACAGTGTCCTGATTTTTAAGAACCACAAGAGATAAAATAGAGCAGAAGAGAGAAGACATTTATATTTCTCTATATGAATATGTATTAATATGAATCTAAATCAACTCCATAAACAAAAAATGAAATGATCAATTCCTTTTTCAGTGGATATGTACTCTGTATTGTTTCTACAGTGGTAGGAGTGAATTTGCACTGCTTAATCCACAGTGGTTAGTTGGGTCCCTCAGAAGCAGAATAGAATGTGTTTAAGAGTATAATCTATGGACTTGGCATTAACCATGTAACCACAAAAGTGTCTACTATAACCCTTAATCCTAGCCTCATTGCACTGACCAACTAATCTACTCAGCCACAAACAATTGAGAACCACAAAGCAACAGATACATGTAAAACTGTGTGTTCCTTCTTACTTTGTTCTCCTTCCCCTAACATCTTGGTGTTCCATATGAGTTCAGCTTTCAGCAATGAAAACAGTAGATGGACTTGAGACAGAATTCTCCCAAGTAATCTCATTAAGAAATGAAACAAACAAACAAACAAACAAACAAAAAAAAAAAACAAAAACGAATAGAGGTGAGCACAAAATGACCGTAACCTATTAGAAGCCTAGAAAATATGATTTCTCTCTAAAGATATCAAAATGGAGTTTTTGACTCATGTTATTCCATGCCTAAGAATGAACTGTGATGGTATTATGTCAGAGAAAGATTTGTATGAGCAAAGCTCCTTTTGTTTAGTTTGTCTTTGTGGCCCTATTCTATTTCCCAAGAACTTTCTCTTTGTATAGTTTTTTTGGTCCTAGAAACCAACTGAGATTTCACCCCTTAGAAAAAAAATTATTTTAAGTCATTTATGCACCACCTGACTTTTAAAAAGAACCCAAAGATGAAGAAAATGCTTACCCCAAAGTTGCCTTAGGCAGAATGCTTATTGTGAAACGTTGACATTTTTCACTGTCATTATTTTCAACAGAGCAATCTGCAGTACAGAGCATGAGCTCTGAGGCTTCCTTGAAAGAAATGATGTGAATCTCTTAAAAAACTCTTTGCTTATTCTGCCTCATTTCTTAGGGGAAGGTTAACTATGACTGTATTTGAAAGGTCCTCACACAGTGATTTTATTTCCTCTTCCACTGCTCATCCTTATTCCCATTGTAGAGTGCTAAATGGATTGATCCTATTATTTGGGCCATGACATTGAAATATTATGATATAAAAGTTTCTTTATCAATATAATCCCCTTTTCAATAAAATCTTTACATCCTGGGGGGGCAGGGGGTAAAATTACCCTTGTTATTAATGACAAAGAAAATAGACTAAAAGTCATTAGTAGTATATACATTTTATTACATCTGTCCACCCCCAACTATTTCCCTATCTTCAGGACACCTCCCTGAGAGTATTTTTTTTAATGGTATGACCCTGACACCCGTGGCTGTAACTGATTGGCCAGCAGTAAGTATTTAAACACAGTTGAGCAAATTAAATGCTTGCCTCCAAAAAGTTGTACTTGGGTTCTAAGAGTCTTCCAGTTGATCTCTGAGTTGTGAAGAATAATGGTGGGGCCGAATCATTTTTATGGAAGCACTCCAAATTTCTGTTGAAACCAGGGGGGGTTTCCCTAGATTCCACTCATCTTGAAGCACAGCTCTTTATCTCTTCTCAGGATCTGTGAGATACTGCACAATTCTTTCTTTTTTGCACAAGCAAGTTCACTTTAATTTCTGTAATCAATAATAATAATTTTAGTTAATGCATCTTTTTCTGACAACTTGCTGGGTGGCACAAGGTGAAGCAAGTTATTCATACTTTGTCTTCTTATAGGAACAGGACATCTCCCAACCCTAGCCTACCCCCACCTCCTCAGTTGTGCCTGAGTTTCTAGCAAGTTCCCAGGTGATGCCAATCCTGCTGGAAAACTGCAACACTAGTAACCACTGTTGCTGACTTATTAGAGAAGGATTAGAGAGGAATGTTCAATTCTTCCCCATACTTCACTTTTAACCCATGGACAGGGACCCTAAAGGATCACTTCCTGTTCCCTGTACTATCTCCTTCTACCTTTTCTCCAAGGTAGGAAGAGCTCCTCAGTTAATGGCAGAATCCAGACCAGAATTGAGCCTTTTTTTTTACTAGGGGACTGGGAAACTACATTTTTAAAAAGGCACCCAGACTTGTATGGTCTCTTTTGCTTATGAGGCCCATTAGCATAGGGCTCTCATGCCCTCTTTTGGTCTGCCTTTATGTTTGCCTTGCTCAGGTCCGGACACAGTTTCCTTTCTGACCATGCATTTCTGCTCCTGTTCGAACTGGTAAAGCAAGCTGTACAGATCTTGACGACAACACTGGTTGGTGGGTTAAGTGGATTTGTAGCCTGTTGCTGAGATGAGCCATTTTTATAACTACTCCTAATAGGAGACCCTATTTAAGCTCCCTTACCTAACATACCTAAAGGGTGCTGCTCCAGCATCTTTTACAGAGAAGCACTGCACTGTGTTGGGATATTTGGCATTTGGTCATCTATCAAAAAAAAAAGTGGTGCTTCCTTTCCCATTTTCTCTTATTTCAGAGCTTCTTAATTCATAATCAGAGAGAAAGAGTGATAGGGAGCAGAATTTGGGCACTGAAACTCACCCGTTAGGGCACAATTCATCTCGGTATGATAAATCTCAATCCATACAGCTCAGTAGTTCTCAGTTTGGGGTATTCATGAAAATCTCCTGGGGAGCTGTTACATCTCCCAATGCTGAGGCACCACCCTTGTCACGTTAAGTCAGAATTTCTTTAGGTGTCACCCAGACATCAGTGAACATGCAGCAAAAGTTGAGAACTATTGCTCTACATCCCACTTTTCCAATAACCCTCATGCATCAATTTGCATTTTCTTTTGAGCAAAGGGACCTCCTGATCAACTAATGAGCAAAAAAACCCAAAAGGAAGCAAGGAAGAGGCAAGAGAAAGGAGAGAATAAAGATTCAGGCTGATGACCAATAAATACTATGGGTTGTAGCAATATTCGTAAACGTCTTGTGTAAGATGTAATTCATTATAAAATAGATAAAAAGAATATTTTGACTGGAGTTGTACTGATTTCATGAGACAAAATTTAGCAAGGAAAAAGATAAAGTCCTAGAATTAGTTGAAAAAGCTAACAGGATATGGGAGAGGTGATTAAATCTGAATTAAAGTAAATATGATTTAGATATTTTGGTTGAGTCTAGATAAAATTTAAGTCAATGATGATTGCTGAAATCTGATTTTATCTCAGGGTACATAATGATAATAGTGATTGTTTATTGAATGTCTACCATGTGGCAAGAACTGTAATAAAGTATAACACGCACAATATACGATGCTTTACGTACATTATCTCATTTAATGTATGGAGAGAGACAAACAGGATTGTCAATGACTCCAAAAGCTCATGATGCCTAGAATGACTGAGAAAAGAGATTTACCCCTTTCCAGTAAGAGCTACTGCACTCAAATCAACCTACCATATGACCAGGGCCCCATATCCTCTGTATTAGTCTGCCAAAGAGGTACCGATGCAAAGTACCAGAAATCTGTTGGTTTTTATAAAGGGTATTTATTTGGGGTAAAAGCTAACAGACCCAAGGCCATGGAAAGCCCAACTAAAGGTACCATAAGAGGTACTTTCTCACCAAAGTCAGCTGCCACGTGTTGAAGCAAAATGGCGGGTCATCTTTGCTGGGTTTTAACCTTCCCCTTTGGGCTTCCTCTTCCTCTTGAGGCTCTGTGGGCCCAGCTTTTTCCCAATCTCAGCTGCAGGCTGGTATAGGGCTTGCCTCTCAGGGCTTCCTATATCAGTCTCAACTCTCTTTCCAAGTCAGCTATGAGCTATCAGGCAAATAGTTCATCTCTCCCCGGGGTCCCAGGATAAAAAACGACAGAGCTCTCTCTCTCTTCCCATGTAATTTCTTGAGTGAGTGTCTATTTATATCAGCCCACCAAGGGGGTGGGGACTCAACCTGAGTTACACCTTACTGACAGACCTCAATTAGAAGGCCTAAATTGATTTTATCAAGCAAACTTATTCAGAGGCCCCTCACTGAATTTCATACAATCAAAGAGTATCACACCCAGAGGAACAGATTAGTTTACAAACATAATCTTTCTCTTTTTGGGATTCATAAATAATCTCAACTGGCACATCCTCCAATAGCTTGAATTCAGTTTCTCAGAAAGCTACTGGCCGATGGTTCTCAAGCAATTCCTTATACATGGTTTCTAAACCCTGAAAGTTTATTCCCTGAAACCAACCTGTTTCTCATATTTGCATTATAAGAAGCTAGATAAGGAGGCAGGATCCCTTCTCTAGAACACAAACCCAACTATATCCTGCAGCTTCTCCCAAACCCCTGAACGCATCTCCATGACACGAACAGTATACATCTTCTTGCTCAACTTTAGCTGGTCCATTTTCCCAAAAAAAACCTCTTTCTCAAATAAAGCCTGTTTCATAACCCCATGATTTTCAAACTTCAGTGGACATATGAAAAACCTAAGGGATTTTGTTAAAATGCAAATTCTCATTCAGTGAGTTTGCAGTTGTTCTAAGTTTCTGTATTTCTAGCAAGCTCCCAGGTGATGCCAATCAGGCTGGACGAGGTATCACTTTACAAGCCTTTGACATATGTTTTGATAAGGTGGTACTCATCTTCTCCCGCCTCTCTCCCACTCCACAATGTTTCACAACAATCTTCTGAAGCATTCTTATTTATAATCATCATCATCATTTTATGTATGAGGAAATTAAGGCTGAATGAGGCTATGAAATCATAGAGGTAAAATAGATAGCACTAGCACAAACTCTCTTCTTTAGACCTAAGTAGCTATCATTTAGTGCAGGGGTTCTTAACCTTTTTTGTTCCATGGACCCCTTTGCTGGTAGGTGAAAACCACAGATCCCTTACTAAGTCTACACTATACTATGTAGTATTTAATAAATATATCACACCCACACCAACATGTCCCCACAAGGATAATGTTTTTTTTGAATTTCATTTCAAGCTCATGGACCCCTTGTTAAGAACCCCTGATTTAGTGGGTGTCAGCTAACACTGACCTCAGAATCTGGAGAACACAAACCTAGTACTCTTGACATTTTTATGTTTTTCTTTCCTTCTAATTTTTTAAGCCCATGACATCTAGTACATAGAAAAATGGATTAAAAAATGGATAAATGTATACATATATAAATGTGAGTCTTGTGTTAGACCCAAACGTTGAATAATGTTACTCTCCTCTAAGAAGACCAGGAGAATATATACATATACATTTATATATATAAAACACACACAACATATGTGTGTGTATATATATATATACATAGATATGCATCCATATGCTGGAGAAACCACAGACACATCTAGCATCTCCCAACCCTAGCCTACCCCCAACTCTTTTTCTATTGCATGCAGATATTTCAGTATGTTTCCATTCTGCAGCCCAGGGGAGATGTTAGGTCTAATGAAAAGGTCTGACCATACCTTAAACCCAGAAACGCAGGGACAAGCAGCCCGGGTGC
The DNA here is from genome assembly GCA_004027955.1 of Chaetophractus vellerosus. NCBI lineage: Eukaryota > Metazoa > Chordata > Mammalia > Cingulata > Chlamyphoridae > Chaetophractus > Chaetophractus vellerosus. The sequence goes on along the minus strand of PVKH010020736.1, from coordinate 3,578 downwards.
TTTTGAGGGCAGGAACGTTCAATGGCACAGCCCTGCCCCCCTGAGTTGTATAAATACTCGGCCCTCTGATATACAGATGCCTCCCCTCTCCCACATGAAGTGGAGCATGCAAAGTTGCTATCTACCAACCCTGGCTGGAGAATTGGTCTCCCCAGGAGACCAGACCCGACGGGATCCCTTCTCTTGATCTTTTGGATCCTTTGTGCTATGTAAGTAATAAAGTGGTCATTTGCTGAAAGTTTCAGTTTTGCCTGAGCCTGTGTTACCGAGATGCAAAGTATAGCAACCTGCTCTGCACACTTACATAAATATGTTTTACTGTTTGGTATCATAGAGAGATGATAGATTTAGATTTACAGTCACATAAAAGATCCATATGTATATATTATGGAGAATAAACATAAAGGCACATTTTTTGCCTGTCATGTATGTCCTTTGAATGGACTAATCAGGATAACTTCAAAATGATACCAAAACCAAATTATTCAAAAAAGAGACAAATTAAACTCATGAGCTGTTCTGTATTCTGTCCATTTAAAACAATTTAACACAAATTACAAAGTGATATTGTAATGATATTGTAACCAGGTTCACTTCTCTGAACTTGTTTGCAAATCCATTTGAATGCAGAGCACAGATTAAAATGAATTGCTGTTTAGCTTTCTTCCCTTGAGTTCTCTGAATGATCCACCTCTTGCTGACAGGCACTCCAAATCCCCTAGGGAAGTATTTGCAAAATGGGCTGACAAATTTGTTTGTGTGTAATACCCTCCTAACCAAAACAAGAAAAATCACCGTGATAATACAACTCAAGCCACTCTTTCCATTTGATCAGTTTCACCTACTCATTTTCCACACTATTCTTATTTTGTACAGCTTTAATTTGAACTAATCATTATCCCATTTAACATTTTAAAAGTTATTATTTCATGTATGTAGGAAGATATAAAATATTCATTAACTTCCTCTTATAAGCTTAGCTCTATTTTAGGCACTGGTTAGATCCAGGTTACAGTTTAATGAGATGTTTTATTATTATTATTAGAATTAAATGTACAGTTCAAATAGTATGAGATGTTTTCAAATAGTATGAGATGTTTTCTTATCATTAAAATTAAATGTACAGATATGAAAAGTTCAAATAGTATAAAAGTCATATTAAAACCAGTTCACCCCATTTCCAATACCTCTGTAAGAGTTTTAACCACATGTTTTCGTTTGTGAAAGGGGTGCCAACACAAAATAGCAGAAATGGGATGCCTTTTATAAAGGAGATTTATATGGGGTAAAGCTTACAGTTCCAAGGCCATGAAAAGTCCAAATCAAGGCACCATCAGAGATGCTTTCTCACCAAAGTCAGCAAATGTTCATACTGGCGGGTTGCCACGTGGTGAAACGAGAGCTGCCAATCTCTGCCAAGGTCGCAGCCTTCCCCTCCGGGCTCACCATCTCCTTTTGAGCTGCGCCATGGGCCCATACCATTGGGGCTTTGTGCGTAAGTGATCCTGTAGTCCTTTCTCTTATATGGCGGGATCAAACATGGTGGCTTCCTTTTTCTGTGTCTGTGAGTGAGTCTCTCTCTGTTTCCATTTATATCAAACCCTGCAAGGGGTGGAGACTCAACCTGAGCCATGCCTCACTGTCATCCTCCAGTGAAAAGCCCTAAAGTGAGCTTATCAAGTAATCTAATCAAAGGCCCCTCAGCTGAATTTAATGCAACCAAAGGGTATGACACCCAGAGGAATAGATTAGCTTACAAATGAAATATTTCTCTTTTTGGAAGTCATAAAGTAATTTCAAACTTCCACACTACTTTTATTTCTTCCATCTCTTTGGAAAGTGCATGTTTGTATGCATGTGGCTGAGAATATGCAGTACACACTTAAGACACAGATAGGCACATAAACACATACACACACCCACACCCACATATGTATCTTTCTATATTTTCCAGGTACAATTTTATTTTAATCCTTTCAAACCAAGAAATATAACTTCTACACTACTTTTGGTGTCATCCTCAAAACACCACATACCACTGCTCCTTGAATATAATAAATGCCCAACAATGTATTTAGTTCACCAGTCCTTGAGATTCTACTCTCATTTTTCCATTCTGTTTGGATATTTAACTCAGAATATGACCCTTTCCCTCAACTCCTACTACATTAAACAGCATTTGTTCAAATTCCAATGTAAACATACTACATGAACTTACTTATTTGGGAAACATTAGGCCCTTTTGAAAAGGACTAGTATGTGATTATCTATTTTATAATTCTACTATGTTTTACTGGGTATGCTTAAATGAAAGGCAATTGATATAACAAGGACAGGCATCACAAAAATTTTCAACATAGGATGTGAAATTATATGAGAGATATTTTAAAAAATCCATTTATAGCTCATAAATTCCTTGATTCATTTATTTGAAAATAAATGAATCAAGGAATATGTTCCTTACCCAGAATTCCCTGGTAATGTGCTCTATACCCAGAAGTCTCTGGTAATGTGTGATAGTGGTTGCCCTAGGAAGGCAAACCAAGGAAGGAAGGGTGTTCCGCTTGGAGGTGAGGCAGAAGATGGCCCATGTTGTGCTGGAGGTAGAACAGGTCAAGAAGCAGTCATGACGTATGGTTTGTTCACAGGAAGCAATCACGGAGAAAATCCAGAGGCAGCAGTTTGGAAACCAAGTTCTACCAGGGAGGTCAAGTATTTTCACATAGGTAGGAAGGAAAGTGCTTTAGTGAAATTCAGATGTTAAGAAGAAATGAGACCATTGTGGAAGTGATTTCATCTGCCTTAGTGAGGCTTTGAGGCTTTAGATAAATGTATAGAGAGTAAGACTCAGGTCATAGAGCTCACTCACTGGCAGTTAGTTTTACTCAGCAAAATAAAGAATAAAATGTATAGAGAGTAAGACACAGGTCACAGAGCTCACTCAGTGGCAGTTAGCTTTACTCAGCAAAATAAAAAATAAAATCTCAGTATAACTGCCACACACTGCACATCCTGTACCGCTAATCCCAATTAACCATCTCCCAACATGTCTCATTGGTCCTGAATTTTTCAAATGAGAAACATTGGAAGGAGACTACTTTATACTACTAAGAAAAGCAATAATAATAAAAAATCTCAAATCCCCATTCTACCAATCAAAACTAACTATGTTTACCTTTGGATATAATGGGCAAATATATTGCTGTTATTTTACATAGACAGCCAGCATGTGCAGCTGATTATAAATTTAATCATTTCATTTAAAGACTCCCATCAAACTCACAGAGGAACTATTAACCAGAAGCCCAGGTGATTGCCCTATGTTGTACTTCTACCCTTTACTCTTGGGTATTTATTCCACAGCGGGCTGATTGGCAATCTCTAGCTACTGAACGACTTACTAAACGTACACTACATCTGTAGATGGACAGTCATCTGCTACAGCTTAATGTTTTGCAGTGAAAATGGGTCATATGTTGGGTCTGGCAGAGAACAAAGAGAAGTTTTTCACCATTAAAATCTGCTGAGTTTTTCAGATCTGGAAGAATGAGGAAAAGCAAAAATCAAACAGAATGTTT
>PVKH010020735.1:0-14514 GCA_004027955.1 Chaetophractus vellerosus | reverse complement strand
TTTAAAGAGACTGTTGATAGTAACATGGACTCTAAAGAGACTTCTTATGAGGCCGTAGAAGTAAATGATGAAACTATTATTGGAAACTGGAGGAAAGGCAATCCGTGTTTTGAAGTAGCAGAGAACTTAGCAAGATTAACTTCCGGTGTTTTATGGAAGGCAGAATTTGAAAATGGTGAGCCTTTAGCTGAAGACCTTTCCAAAGTAAACTCAGAAAATGCAGCTTCGCTTCTCCTTGCAGCTTACAGCAAAATGCTAGATGAGTGAGATAAACTGAGGACTGAATTGTTGGGCACAAAGAAACCAGAAACTGATCTGAAAATTCCAAGCCTCTGGAAATCAAGTCACCAGAAGATAGTGCCCCATTTGAGCATTTAATTAAACTTGGAACTTGTAAATCAGGATTGAAGATGCAGTTATCTAGGAAAGATTTGTTGAAAGTCTTACTGTCTGATGGCTTGGACCCCTGTTTCTTGCCTGCTAAACAAACAAGCTGTTTGAGAGAGCTGTATGAACAAAATCACTGTCAGCTTGGACTAAAAGGGACATGGAAAGGAGAGAGTGAAGGAGAAACAGCTTTAAGAGGAAAACCACGGAAGCTGAGCTCTGGAATTGACACCACCTTGGGCCAAGAGGGGAATCCCACCCATGTGTACAGAGAGGGTGAGTTTGCCCCAGGAGTTGAAAAGGGTGGAGCACATTCCTCAAGGATTAGGGTGGGTATGGTCAGCATGCCATAGGTCTGAGAGTGGCAGACCCCATGGATTAGGGAAGGCCAACTGGTCAACTCGTTGATCTGAGAGGGTTGAGCCTGTATGCCAAAGATTAGGGAGGATGTTGTCTTCTCTTCACTGTACTAGGGGGGGCTAAGACTCTAACCCAAAGATTGGGTAAAGTGTGGCAACACTCTTGGAGGGTCAGGCTGGAGCTTGGTCGGCTCCCAGATGCTTGATGAGGGTGGAACCAAGAAAATGGCTGTTGGACAAGCCTGTGGAAAGGGTGGGTTCCCATAAGGCCCCAGGAAGAAGAAACCATTGTCTTAAGAATGACTCAGACTTTGACATCTAATGAATTATGTCCTGCAGGTTTACCGAACTGTAGAAGACCCATGACTCATGTTTCCCCAGTTCTCCTTATGATAATGAAAATGTTTATCCTTTGTCTGTCCATTTGTATTGGAAGCAAATAAATTTTTGTTGTTGTTACATATCCCCCCCTTTCTGCTTGTTCTTGCTGTGTTCATTTTTTGGGGGGTTCTTCTGTGTCTGCTTCGTCTCCCCCCGCTGCGGTGACGTGCCGAGTCAGCTCACCATAAAGGCGGCTTGCCCCGCTCGCAGGCGGCTCTGCTCTGCTCATGGGCGGCTCTGCTCTGTTCGCGGACAACTTGCCTTGCCCGTGGCGGCTTTTTGCCCTGCCCACGGAGGCTATGCCCCACTCATGGCGGCTTGCCCTCTCAAGGCGTCCTGCCCGCTTGGAGAGGCCTCGGGAACCGAACCCGGGGCCTCCCATGTGGTGAACTGGCACCCTATCCACTGGGCTACAGCCGGCCCCCATAAATTGTTTAAGTTTCAGAGGTCTACATCCAGACAGGACTTTGCCTCAACACAAACTGTATTTCTTTAAACTGATTGTGATATGATTTTGTGCTTAGTATTGCTACTGAAATAAGGTTTTTTGACTATTGTATAATGCCTTTTTGGAATTCAGAGGGTGGAGTGTAGCAGTTTTGCATTGTTTATGACTTCTAAAAATAGATATTGGAATGTTTGTAAACTGGTCTGTTCCTCTGGGTGTGATTAAATTATGAGTAGGGATTTGATTGGGCCATGCCTTGGTGGGCGGGCTCTCACAGAGAAAACTACACAGCAGAGAAGAGAGTGGGAGTTTTAAAGCTGGAGCCTGGGAAGTGAACACACAGAAGGACACAGAGAACACAGAGGAATAGAGATGGCTCCTTAGCAGAAGCCCTGGGGAGTGAGTGAGCTGTTCACCTGTTAGTCTACAACTGGCCTTGTGGAAAGAGCACAGCAGCTGAGCCTGGGGAGAAATGGAGCCCCAGGAAGCCTGAACTCTTGGCAGACGTCAGCAGCCATCTTGCCCCAACACATGGCAATAGATTTTGGTGAGGGAAACATACTTTATGACCTGGTAACTGTAAGCTTCTACCCCAAATAAACGCCCTTTATAAAAGCCAACAGATTTCTGGTATTTTGCATCAGCATCCCTTTGGCTAATATACCAGATAACCTGACATGAAACCTTGTTCACCTTTCCTAACACCAAATTCCATTTTTATTTAGAATTAGTCTATCATCATTCCATTAAAATAAGAAATATTGGTCATCTTTAATTTTCTCTGTAATTCCCCCATATCTAAAAAGTGATCAAGTTTTGCTCGCGGCGGCTTGCCTTCTCGAGGCGGTCTGCCTGCTCAAGGAGGTCCCGGGAACTGAACCTGGGGCCTCCCATGTGGTAAACCGGAGCCCTACCAATTGAGCTACAGCTAGTTCCCTGTACTTTAAAAATTTAATCATTTGCTATGTGTGCCCTGATTTGAAAACATTGGAAAAGATAGGGTTAAACTATATTTAGTGCTCTGTAATTAAGAAAGAAGTATATAAAATACTTGACTAATTTCTCTCCACATAATTAAAAATAAAAATACATTTGTGTTTAGTATCTTACACACATTGAGCTCTTAAATATATTAAATGTTGATTGACTGTTTAATGGGTTATGCTTTCAATAATTCTTTAAGTGGCTACTGAGAATGCCTGTTTGTCAAGGGTTTTGGATAGGTGATGTGCTCTCTCCCACTTAAGAAAAAGTTTTTAAGCATTCCTCCTTTACCACCTTGCAGGCTTCCATCAACCACCAAGGACAAAGCAGTTGTGTATATCCTTCCAAACTCCTTTTTATTCATTGCACTTTTAAAATTTTTACTTTTAAAGTATAAATGGATTATAGTATAATACACAAATGTTTTTTGTGTCTTGTCTTTTTCCCTTAATAACAGCTTTTCATGCCTGTACAAATATATATACCTTACTCTTTTAACTACTACATAGTAAGTATTTCATGGTTAAATTTTTGTATATCTCTTTTGTTTCTGTACTTTAAAGTACATTTTAAATTTAGTAATTATAGTTCCTTTTAATAGTTTTTCAACAAAAATGTATTAGTATGAATATTGTGCTTTTACATGGAAAGTTTACTTTTTACATCAGCAAAGAATCAAGTTAGTTAAATAGAATATAACTCTTTTCGATAACAAGAGTTTTAATAATTTCTCTTTTGGTCTACCAGTGCTGACTAAAAAGATAAGAAACTTCAAGTGCAGCATGTTAGGCCCCTGAGTTGCAAAGCTGGTAGGAATTACTGAAGTACTTCATCTGAGTTGAAGTCCAGCTAATAAAAATGTATGAAGCATTTATTTTTAGAGCTTATGTTCTAGGTTTATCTCCTCTGGACCTACACTGATTCCACCTGCTGAAAGATTATTTGGTTAACTAGCCTGTGGATTGTTACTCCACTCAGCCTCTGAACTGGCTTATTCTTTGTTCAGAAGTATCTTTAACTTGGGAAAGTAACAAGATTTTCCCATATATAGAACATGATGGCTTAAATCAGAGAAATTTCTAAATGTTTTAGTTACTTTTCAGGATTACCAAGAATAAGATTAAAGTAAATCTTCAATATTTCTCTGAACTATAATATGAAATGTATGAAGAAAGGAGTGGTAATTTTCATCTTCATTATCTTAGTTTTCCTGATATTTTTTGACCACTCATTTTTTTCTAAAAATTTTAAGGAGTTTTAAAGCAATTCATATTGAGTCATTTTGTTTACATTCTGGCACTGGCTAAGGCAGTAGTTAACTGGGAGTGATTTTGTACCCCAAAGGACATTTTTGGTTATTACAACTTGGAGGTGGTGGTGGTTGGGCTATTGGAATCCAGTGAGTAAAGGTCAGGGTTGCTGCTGAATATCCTACAATATAGAGGACAGCCCTGGACAACAAAGAATTATCCAATCCAAAATGTTAATAATGGTGAGGTTAGGAAACCTGGACTAAAGACTGTATCTTTTAAATTGACATATTCTAAACATTAACTTATTTTTACTGATTTATTTTAAATACATTTGAAAGTATTCTTTCTCACACTTCCAGAAACAAAATGTAAATGTTATTTACAAATCAAAAGTGATTTGTAAATACTCTGTAATCTGCTGGAAAAAAGATTATCTTGTGCCATAGTAGCACAGCAGGAATCTTCTTTAATCATTATGCTTTATTCATCAGAATTCAACAGCTGCTAAAGAGATTCTAAGAAGATGTTTTTAGGAACATCTTAAAATAAGATTTGTTTTTGAAATCCCAACAATGAATAGATTCCTATCCTATTTGGCTATTTTTGAGCCCTCATTTTGGAATGCATGAGTGCCCACGACCACTCTTTTCTGCTCTAGTACTATTATCTTGACTACTTCAATACTGGTGTCATCTAATCTATATGTAACATACATTTCACCTTCCATATCTCTAGTTCCTTCCTCTTCTTTCTTCCACTTGATATTCAATGCTGAGATGCTAGAATGCCATAACTACATAAAAAGGCAATTTTAAACCTAATAAATATATTATTTTTAGAAAAATATAGTATTTCTCAATTACTTTAGAAATTATACCAATTATTTTAGGTTTTTGAAATACTTTATTCATTTTAAATCATGAATAGTTTTCAATTAATTAAAGTTTAACTAATGATATATTGAAGAGAAAAAGACTGTTTCAAAAAAGAAGACCCACTGGGGAGGCTTTGCTTAAATAAAATTTTAAAAAAAGGGAAGAAGGTAAAGGGATAGATTTTGTTTTAGAAAGGTTATTTTAGGCTTTCCAAAAGAATGGGAAATTGGCTGTTCAGAAGAAATATACAGATCCGAGCACCCAAGACTTTGTAACTTTAGCTGAGTAAAAGAAAAAAGAGAAATTATCACTGGGGCTTTTGATTGTTTAAAAATACCTAAGAATAGCATGCTGGTTAAGAAAACTGGTTAAGTAAAGTGTTCATTTCTTTTGTTCTATGTTTTCCTTTTATATTTACTTATGTTTCTGATGTGAATCCCACATATTTCTGTTTTGTGAATAAACTATATGCGTATATACAAGTGTAGCAAATTCCTAGGAATTACCATTTTTCACAATTCACTAGATGGTGGAAGAAAAATATGAGACTTGTTCCAAAATAGTAGTATATTAATTTAAAAATCAATTGACGACTATTTGTTGATTTTACAACTGCAATTAGAAGTGGCTTCTAAAATTTTTGAAAATATACATTAATGGTTTTTCATGACAAGGTGTGAACCCTGTACAACCACTTATTAGCTTTATGAGCTCAAGGAAGTCACTTAACCTCTCCGTGCGTCAGTGTCCTCATCTGCAAAACAGAGGGCAATATGGGTTAAATGAGCTAATCTGAATAATGCACTTAAATGGTGCCTGGTGTATGGTAAGTACTGTATGTGTTAGCTATTTAATATTATCAGTGTTATTTAATATTATCAGTGTTAACTAATGTATTTTAGTCATGATTATTAGCACTTTCCTGTTATTTTACAATAGTAATAGTAATTCATGTCAGGTATATACTAATAAATTCATATATGGGTACACGGTAGAAAACTTAAAACATGAAAACAATTTTAATAAGTCATCTAGGCAATTTTTTATAGCTAGTAATAGCGATGTTTAGATGAGCTGATTCCTAAGAGAGTTCTGTTTTAAAATGAATCCCCTAAAATAACATATGTTATTAATGTGAAAGCTAATTTATATAATCTATAATAGTGTTTAGTTCGGGCAGCTCTTCATTTAGAATTATTACTACCATCTAACATTTATTGAGTTTTGTACGATACAGAATGCTAATTGCTTTACATATGCTTTCTCATTTAATCCAATTTTAATAATATTGTGAGGTGGATACCATTATTTCTATTTTACAAACAAGGAAACTGAAGCTTATTTGGACAAAGAAACTTGCTCAAGGCCATATACCTAGCCAGTGTTTGAGCTAGGACTAATAACCTATGTGTGACTTAAAAACATGGCTCTTAACCACTGTTAGGCTGGTATAACCAGAGGGAAAGCAAGAGTCTTGCCATGCATTTTCAGGCAAATAATAAATTACTAACTTGAGAACAAACGTTTTAAATGAATCCTTAAGAAATAACTCAAGTACAAGGTTTATTCTACCTCTATTAATAATTATAAACTTAATAATGCAAATATCTGTTCAGATGTGTGGAGGCCATGGATTACAAAATTTGGATAGTAAAATTTTACAGTTAAACTTTGTTTAGTATTTTGATTTTCTTATGTTGCTATTATTACTATTGCTAACTAAATGTTATTCTGTATAACATAATATAAATACACATACCACAGGGAACACCTGTATCCAGTTTTGCCTTTTATAGACTTCCTAACTGATCAGCAACAGTGATACAAACTCCACAGCTACACACAATGGTTCTAGTTAGTGTCAGTTTCTCACATGAGAACTACTCTCAATATTTGATTTTGTAGAAATATCTTATCATTTTATGAATCAAGTATATATCTCCAGATACCATAAGTAACTTACCATCATTGCTTGGTATTCTTAGAAACAAAATCATAAAACCAAACCTATTACAGAACTTCTCTTTCACTGATTTTATTAAACAATATGTGTAATAACCATTTCCAAATCCCCTTCTTATATTAAGAACAACATTCAAGGCAGAATCCTGAAAAAGCTAAACCAAGACACAAATGAAGTGGTCTATGTTCAATTTCTAAGTCTCTCCAGTGTTCGTATCAAAAGTTTCAAGAGCAGGACGGAGGACATGGTAGTGGGAACCAAGAGAAAAACAGATTTAAAAGGATATGGCTTAAATTGACAAGTTCAAGTAACTTTAGACTTGGAACTACCAGTCATCAAAACCATGGGTTAGATTTACAGCTTACTATACAAGACGCGAACTGTTTCTGGATATTGAAAATAATAATGAAAATATCTTTCATTCATTCAAGTGGGTGTATACCAAACACCTACTAGAAAGAGAAGCCTCCATCAGCTACTAAAAAGGCTGAGTATCTCAGGATTTGGTAACTCAGATGTGAGAGGTGAGTGAGAAGAGAGTCTACAACAATTTTGAGGCACCTATGAGACATCTAAATGAAGCTATTCAGTAGGCAGCTGGATATATAAGTCTAGAGCACAGCAAAGAGGATTGAGCTGGCAATATATATTTGAGAGCTACCAATGCTGAAGGTATGGCTATGGAATGAGACTCAGAAAAATGTACAAAGTGAAAAGAGCAGATGTCAGAGGCCAGAGAACAAAGAAAACACCAAAATTTAAGGGGCAAGGAAAGAAAAGGAGCCCATGTAGGAAGGAGCGAGAAGATGAGAAGAAAGAAAGAAAACCAGGAGAGAATGACGTTATAGAAATGCAGGGAGAAAGGTATTTCAAGAATGAGAATGTTTTCAACAGCATTAAATGTCAGTATGTTTAAATAAAAGAAAGAGAAGAGATCATGGGATCTGGTAATCTTCATGGGAGTGGTGAGGACAGAAATCAGATTACAGTGGGTTCAAGTGTGAAAGAAAGGTGAGGAACTAGTGAAAATAACTGTTTTCTCTTTCCAGAGGCTCCAGTATAAAGGAAAGGACAAACAGGACAATTACAGAAGTAATTACGAGTGTTTTTACTGTTATTACTATTATTATTTAAGATGGAAGAAACTGGACTAACTTTTTATGTTAAGGGAGTAAACCAATGAAGAGAGAATTTGAAGATATAGATGAGAATCAATGGATTCCAAAGCACAGAGAGGGAAATTATCCTGGGACCAAAGACATATCTTTCACTGAACTGGAAGGAATACCTGGGTATGTTAATATCTGTAGGCAGAAAGGAAGGAAATAGAAAAGTTCTTGCTTGTCGGCCTTGAGTTTCACAGATAAAGTAGGAAGCAAGGTCATTACCAGGAAGTGAAAGTAGCAGTGGTAGTTTGAAGTCTGAGGAAAGAAGGTGAAAACTGGAAAAGCTTCTAAGGGAAATGAATAGGAGCTAATTAGATATAACTTGATGAGGGATCCCATAGATCTGTATTGATATTACTCAGTTAAAGACTGGCATACTGTTTGAAATTTCAGGGGTGGAAAGGAATAGAAAGTCACTGGAATCAAGAAATGAACTGTAAAGCTATGATGCTTGTTGAATCATCCAAAGGGGTGACTCATCACATTACCAAAAATGATGCCACGATTAAGGGTACTAAGATCCAAGAAGAAAAGATTATCTTTGCTCAAGCAAAACTGTGTACTAAGTATATGTCAATGAAAGATGCCTCTTATTAGAGTGAGAGTTTTGAGTGAACGAACATGTGAGGAGTGACCAAGAGATCATTATATTAAACAAGACTAGAGGATAGCACTGCCTGGATGGTACAAGTCTCAAAGGAAGTGGTTTTATGACAGTGAAGGAGTGATGACAGCGGAGGAAAGTGAAAACAAGAGGGATATATCCTCTACTCTTAGTGGTGCTTAGTGAGAAACTGAGCTTCTACTATGGCAGGGGTTGGCAAACTATGCACCTTGGGATTTGGCCTGTTGTCTCTTGTAAATAAAATTTTATTGGAACACAGTCACACTCATTTTTTATATGTTATCTATTGTTATTTTTGTTTTACAATGGTATGGTTGAATAGTTGTGACAGAGACTGTATGGCCTACAAAGCCAAAATATTTTACTATCTGGCTCTTTAGAGAAAATATTTTCATAACTGCTTCCACTTTCAGAAAGAAGTGAAGATAACATTCATTAAAGAGGATAAAGATGAGGGCAGTTTGTTCTCGGATGGAGATTTCAATGTACACAGTGGAAAGAATACATGGGGAGAACATTAGGGTGAGGATAAGTTGGGGGTAGGGGTGGAGAGGAGATGGCATAAAGTAATATTTAGATGACTACTTGGAGAGCACATTAATGGAGGGGCATGTGAGGCTTGACAGGAACAACAGGTATGATAGATAGTTGTAAGATTCCTACCCCTAACTCTTATTACAGGAATATGACAATTCAGACGAAGAGACTGCATGTTACTGAGGTTGGGGTAACTTATCTTGTTTGTGAATCAGTCAGCTGCCTTTGGCCTTTACTCAGGTTTCAGAAAGAGCATTCAACTTCATAAAGGTCAGCCAAAGGAGAAATAAAGATAGAAATGTAGGTACTGGTAGAGATGGGTACTGATGAGATTAAAAGCTTTAGCTATACTTCAGGACCCTGGGTGGCATGGTAGGCTTGAGTAAATATACAAATAATGGGCACTTTCATAACAGTTTGCATAAAAAGATAAATCCAGAGTCCTGATGGAAAAAAATGACTTAAACTCAGGTCAGGACAGCACTGTGGTTAGGTTTAAATGGAAATGCAAAAAAAATTAGTGATAGAGAGCAGAGAAGCTACAGGAACTCATATTGGGGGACCTTTATTTTCCTCAGCAAGGTGGAAGGTAAAATCATCTACATGGTGTGAGAATGGCAAAGGAGCAGTTGGGAACTTCAGGAAGTAAAAGCTTGGAATATATGTGCAAGATGGGGAATATATTTAAAAATCAGTTAATAAGAGAAGATGAACAAGATTCATGTAGTAGTGAGAATTTGTAAAAACAGTAACTAACTATTAATAATAGTTTCTGACATTTTCCAGATATGCTTGATAGTCCTGGAACAGGAGGGTAAAAAAAATAGATGGCAGTTTGTAAAAAGGGTAGGGAATTGGGGTAAGGGTAGAGGACAGCTAGAAGGACAGGAGGGCTAGGGCATGAAGAGGCCTAGTTCAAAAACAGACTTTTAACTGGTAATGAAGTATTAATGCAAAAATTTTTAGGATAATTTCAGGGTAGCTCATTAAAGAAATACAATCATGTGAAAGAAAAAGAACCATTCTTTTAATTGCTTAGTGATAATTGTGAGCCTGCCATTCCATCATTAAGAAATCACAATACACTGATACTTTGTAAATTATCAGATACGTTGATAATTTATTTTCTAAAGGTTAACTTCAAAAAGATTTTCATGTGCATACTACTATATACTTGCCTGCTTTATTACTAAGTTTGTATAAGAAAGTTTGGCGAGGGTCTGAATGATCACGACACGTCAGTTGCAAAAGAGAACCTGATTTTTTCCATTTCTGCATAAACCAGAGACCTAGAAAGTTATAAATAACATGTGAGTAAAACTGGAAATGTACTGGTAACATATGCCAATGCTATTAATGTTAATATATACTTTTCAAAATAATATCCCCCAAATTAGCATTTTGTTGGTCAATAAAAAAAATTATTTGCAAATTATTTCAATTTTCTGATAGGAGATAAACACATTTACACAAGGATTTGCTATGGGTTAAAGGTGGCTGATGGAGGGCTTACTATTTCTATCTCATTTGGTAATAAAATTGAAAGGATATATGAAGAACAAATCTGGAAAAATTGTACTACGTTTAGATTTATTTACTAAAATTATAAAGCGGGGCTGGTGGGGTAGAGGGGGTTTCAAAGACAGTGGTAGATCCAAATGCCCAAGCACCAAGTCTTCCATCTACATATATTTACAGTTAAGTTATGGTAGACAACTGGTTGTTTTCTAATACTATATAATTTAAGTTTCATATTTAATTCTAGTTCCTTATATTATCAGTTATTATTATATTATCACTTATTTAAATGTATCTTCCCCTTAAGGAAATTAAGTGACTCATCAATTGCTCAGGAGCTGGTTTCCAATATTGTGGAACATTAATTTTCACATTCATTTCTACTAATATGGAAAGGAGCAGAGATAGAAAAGGAAAAACAAAATCTTTTAACTAATTAAATCTGATAGTTGTAAGCATATCTGGGAAAAAGTTTGGTAAAGAAAGAGATTTAAAGTACTGCATCCTATTCATATTGGGTTCTAGTTCGTATTATCTATGAATTGCATTTTTCTCATGCCCTCTTTTTGAAACTATAAAAATCTAGAACTGGCTGTATTTTGAATATCACTAACTTGAAATGGGATATAGAGGAAAAGGGTATAGTTTGTTAATAAAAGTGGAAAAGAAAATGGAAATAAGAATTTCAGGGACCAAGAGAGACTGAATGGAATCTAATTTATTCTTAAATTGGGAACCAATTGATTAAACTATAAACCATTAAAAAATATATCTAAGGAAATAACCCAGCCAAATAGAAGACAATTCAAGAACGAGATATTTCTCAATGGATATATTTATTTCAAATCAAAATTGGGGTCTTTCATTTTAATTTCCTTAAAGATTTTTGAATTTATTGTCTTATAATATCCCTTTACTGTTGACTATCTCCAAAATTAAAGACTTAACATTCCATATAAAATATTTTAAATTTTATAATATATGAAATTTAGACAATTCTTTGATCTCTGCTCAACTAGTAGAATGACAGAATAGCCTGTTTAAAAGAGAAACATTTTACTGAAAATATTTAGAGACAGTTTAATGAAAAAAGGGAAAAATGCTTGTGTGACTTCTGACAAATACCATCTCAATAGGACAATACTCATTTTCTGAAATGACTTTTATCAGCATGCGTATAACAAAATAGAAAAACAGCTACATCTCATTACATGAAATTACAAGTATGTAACAAACTGGCTTTAAAATAAACATCAGAAAATATTAAATTCATATTTGAATTTTCTCCCCATGCCATATATATAAATATATTTTAAAAAATATAAATATATATATATTTTAGGAGGTACTGAGAATTGAACCCAGGAACTTGTACATGGGAAGCAGGCGCTCTCAACCACTGAGCTATATCCATTCCCAATGAGAGCTGGTTTTTTTTTGTTTGTTTGTTTGGTTTGTTTTTAGGAGGTACGAGGGATCGAACCTGGGACTGTGTACCTGAGAAGCAGGTGCTCAACCACTTGAGCTACATCTGCTCCCCAGTACCATATTTTTTAAACAAACAAAATATTTTACCTGTATTAACGAGAGCACTGCTATTATACAGCGTACCAAGGTGAGGTCCAGAAAGAGATAGGAAGGTATGAAGTTTGTTGAGGTAATACTTAAACCTTGGCCTTGTAAGAACTGAACGGATTATTAAATTGCCCAATGAATGTCCAATAAAGCTGTAATAATAAAAAAAAAAAGACATTTCTCCTGAAGCAGTAGTTTTAAAAACAAAGCCAGTATCATTAAACATAGATGCAAAATACTAAGAATTTGAAAATTTTCTAATATGTTTTAAAATTATGTAATACCTCGAAACGATATAACTTATATTTTGAAGAAAAAAATGTGAGAATGTAGTAGAAAATCCCCATAATTATATTATTTAAATAAATTTTCTCTATAGAAACAATATTATTACTTACCAGGAAATTTTTACTCACAGTTTGTACCTGCTTAGAAATAAATACATTTTAAAAGTGTTAATACATTAACTAGATAACAAATTTGTCTCCTTAGGTATGCACACAAATTGTTTACTTACTAAGTCAAGATTTCAAACAAAATAATAGAACTTACTTAAAACACAGGTTAAGATACATGCATTTTACATAAAAACAATAATATTTATAAAGCACTTCACATTTATTAAGGAATAGTTTAAATCAAATAGCCTATTTACTTCCCAGAATTTTAAAGAGCTGGTATAGGAATCCCCGGGAACAACTATCAGTGAAAGAAGAGCACCCGAAAGCTGTCTAAAAGCTGGCTTACAGACATACCTAGTGAGAAGCTCAGGATGAATTTCCCTCCCACTTGAAGTTCCTAAAGCTGCGGGGTGGGAGTGATGATTGTAGCTAGTAGCCCAAAATCAATCAGATCAGGCTTTTGGATAATGGTGATTGTAACTGATAATCTAAGTTAAAAGTGGGAGTACTTTGAGGATGAATGACAAAATTAAAATACTATTTTATCACTATAAAATAATAAAGGGAATACACAATCACTGTAGAAAATATAGTAAATAAAAAGTATTTAAAAAGCTGTAGATGAGAATAATTAGAACAAGAAAACATTCCCCCACCCCCCAAAAAAACACCACTCATCTATACCCTGCTTCATATTTGAACAGAATTGTGTGGATATTTTTCTTTAATGACTCCAAATATAAACCTGCATATCTCTCCTTACTCTATCCTTCAAATTGGAGACAAAACTTTATAAGCACACAGAGCCAGCTTCTTCCTTTAACCTAGCTGGGTTAGGAATATAATCAGTTTCCCCTACCCTTTTTGAAGAAATAAGATTAGTTTTGCCTTTTCCTTTAATTCCTACTGGACTTGAAGAAACAAAAACTCTTCACTTCTTTGTTTTTATCCACACAATCTAATTAAATTATGAGCCATATTGGTTTGATCATCACCTACTGCTTGTGGAGAACTGAAAAAGGATAGTCATGAAACTCAAAAGTATTTTTATTGTTTCTTTTGTTCCCTATAACTTTTCTTTGTAATAGGTTTACTGAGATAAAATTCACATGCCATACAATTTACCCAATTAAATCTACAATTCAATGGTTTATAATATACTCACAGAGTTATGCAGCCATCATCACAATCAATTTTAGAACATTTTCATCACCTCAAAAAGAAACCCCATATACTTTGGTTATTATCCCCTCCATCTATGCCCCTATCTCCCCAGCCCTAAACAACAACTGGTCTACTTTCTGTTTCTATGGGTTTGCCTACTCTGGACATTTCATATCAATTTATCAATGAAATCATATTATATATGGCCTTTCCCTATAACCTTTAAATTTTTTCTTTTCTCCTTAAATCATTTAGTTTATGAGTAGTGTTCTCTTCTATTTAAGAATAGGGCAAGAAAATGACCACAAATTCTGGCTATCCTATAATTCAAATAAATATAAATTGTTTAATATTATAGGAGTTACCTTATTTTTGAAACTGCTAGACTATATATCTGAATATACTGTATTATCTCATCCAGAAGGCGATCAGTCATGCTATCAAAATCAGCAAACGTATCATTCTAAAGAAAAGCAAAACACACATTATATACTAAAATATGAAAAAAAAAATAAAATATGTATAATCACTCAAATATCTGTATATAAACATTATTTTTAATTTAGGCATTGAAGCTATGATTAAGACCAGAGAAATCAGTGAATGTAATATTCATTATATTACAATTAACATAAAGAGTGAGTTTCTAGAAAAAATAGTAAGGTTCAGTATTTTTAATGCTTGCTTCATTTAATTAAT
This sequence comes from Chaetophractus vellerosus, assembly GCA_004027955.1. Classification (NCBI taxonomy): domain Eukaryota; kingdom Metazoa; phylum Chordata; class Mammalia; order Cingulata; family Chlamyphoridae; genus Chaetophractus; species Chaetophractus vellerosus. The sequence continues at coordinate 179 of PVKH010020735.1, read as the reverse complement.
TGCTTAGTCCACCATCAGCAGTAAACATAAGGTTATTTATAATGGCTTAGTTAATGAATTATTTGCACAAAAAATATGAAATTCTAGAAATTTTTCATATGTGAAGAGAAGAACTTAAAAGTCAAAATGCAAATCATATATATATATTTGGTACGTATATGTTAAATTTCAGAGAAATC
>PVKH010020734.1:0-14514 GCA_004027955.1 Chaetophractus vellerosus | reverse complement strand
TGTCTTCTTAACAGCACAAGAGTTAAATTTCTTTTTGTGTTAACATCTGTGATTTTGTTTAAAATATTTATTATTGGTTTGTAAACTAATTTAAGTTTTAACCATATAAATATACATAGTCTCCCTTTTTGCAAAGATCATGAAATCACGTCAACATCAATACTGACAGAATGAGAATTGATGTTTCTGAACAAAATCCTGGGAAAATAGAAGAGTCATCTTCCCAGAAATGTAGCATCCCCAATGCTCTACTCTTTATGATACAGCGAATGATATTCAGTTTTCCTGTGGTTGTTTTTACATATTATTGATGAGTAAATTATCATCATGTTTTACAAGCAATAGTGTCTTAGATGTATGAAATAACAGTACTTAACTTATTACATGGAAAAATTTATTTGTAAATTAAAGATGACTTCTCATGCTAAAATAGAATTGTTTATATATATATGTATCTATGTAAAGGTTTTTGCTACATTATGATTTTAAATTTTAAAAAATGCCTCAGCCTCCTAGTTTTTGTCATCTCTAAGAAAAGAATGGTTTCATTTTTGATGTATTAATATAACATATTTTAAATTTCTGTTATTTTCCATTTTGGCCTATAAAATCAGCAAATTCTTATGGTCAAGCTAGTATTTTCAATTACTCCACTGTTCTTTAACAGTCAATTAAATACTTCCTTGTGCTTTCTGAGTTCACTGTTCTGAGTTTAAACTTTGCTGAATCAATTGGAGAGAGCAGTTTCTCCCAGAGAGGCTCATGGGTACAAGATTGCTTTAATTGACTGGGAGTGTTAGTGGATATATTAGTCAGTCCAAGAGACGCTGCTGTAAAGTACCAGAAATCGGTTGGCTTTTGTAAGGGGTATTTATTTGGGGTAGAAGCTTACAGTCACAAGGTCATAAAGAATAAATTATTCCCTCACCGAAGTCTGTTGCCATGTGTTGGAGCAAGATGGCTGCGGGTCTCTGCATGTGTTCAGCCTTCCTCTTCATCTTAAGGCTTCATGGTCAGTTCTCAGCTGTAGGTTGGCATAAGGCTTGTCTCTCTTCCCATGGCTTGCCTCTTTCCAGGCTCAGTTGCTCTTCATTCTTTACAAGTCCAGCTGTAAACTATCACGTGGATGGCTTAGCTCTTTCCCCAGGGCTTCAGAGTCAAAACCTCAGCTCTCTCGTCTGCCATGTCATTTTCTGTGTGAGTTTCTGCCCACTAAGGGAGTCAACATCCTACTGATGTGGCTGAATCAAAGCCCTAATCTGAATGTAATCATGTGAAAGTGAAATCTCTGAATTTAATACAATCAAAGGGTATCATGCCCAGAAGAACAGACCAGTTTACAGACATAATGAATATTTCTTTTTGGAATTCATCAATAATATCAAACTACTGCATTGGGGCACAGAAAAAGGAGACAAACATCACTTACTCTCTCCCAACTAGGTATTTCTTCTGGAGATGAACACATGTGTTTGAGAACCTGTACCATTTTAGGCCATCAATTGTATACAATTTCAATTTTTGTAAAAACTGGTTTTAAAGACAAGGACCATAATGGCAGATGCTAAACTGAGCAAAAGCTTTTCACGGGTGACTTTGCCATGCCCGTGGGGGCTCCGCCCTGCCCGTGGCGGCTTTTTGCCTTGCCCATGGCAGCTCTGCCCCTCCCACAGCGGCTTGCCTTTCTCAAGGCCGTCTGCCCACTCGGAGAGGTCCCCGGAAACCAAACCTGGGGCCTCCCATGTGGTACCCCAGCACACTCTTATCCACTGAGCTATCTAGCCGGGCCCAAATCCTAACCCTTTAATCTGGGAATTTATATGGAAATAGGGTTTTTGAAGATGTTATTAGTTAAAATTAGTCTAAAGTGGATGAGGGTGGGCCTCATCCCATATGAGAAGAGGAGAGAGGAGATGGCTAGGTGGCGGCGGAGGCAGATTGTGTTTGGTCACAGCCTAAGGACTGCCAAGGACTGCCTGCCTCTTCCAGAAACCAGAAGAGAGGCTTCCTTACAGCATCAGAGGAAGCATGTCCCTTCTGACATCTTGGTTTCAGACTTCTAGTCTCCAGAACTGTGAGACAATGATTTCCTGCCTTGTTAAGCCACCCAATCGGTGGTACCTGTTACGGCAGCCCTAGAAAACTAAGCCAGACGTCTTATAGAAAAACTAGCCAAAGAGACAAGTTCAGTGTATGATCCCAACAGAAGAGAACAGAGCCTTCTGGACTGACTACAGCTCAGTGTCAAAGCCGGGCTGCAGCAGCTCCACACAGCAGGGAAGTAACAGGGAAAAACAGCCTGACCAGAAACCTTGAAACATTCCATGCTATTTTCCTGAAATCCCTTCTGCTCTCTTGGCAATTCTTCTTGCTCCCAGAGATGTCAAGACCATGCTAAACTCTGGAGAAATAAAGACCAAAGTCTAAACATTTAAAGCAGAATTTTATCTTTTCTAGAATTCTGCATGCAGAAAGGAGCTGAAAGTGTGAAAATTTATGCCTGAGTGTGGTCTGCTTACTTTTCTGTTTCCCTTGTATTCTGCTCACTAAAATGATGGAACTAACAGAAAAAAAAGAGCTTAAATTTTTCTGAGGTTTTTATTACCATAATTTACTACAACACTAAGCTTTAATGCTGGCTAGGAGGGGATACAGTGGGTAGTAATGGTTGAATATTGTGAGAAGTAGTCAAGAGTCCAAATGAAAATCAAATTTTAGATTAGTTGTTCAAAAAAGGAATAACAAGATAACACTTTGAGGAGAAACAAATGAGGCACAGGTCGATTAATTTCAGGGCAGAGACTGGGAAGTGTGGAAGTTAGAAAGAGGATTAGGGTTATTCCTAAAAATAGTATTTAAAACCAACGAAGTTTTTAAGGTTAAGATAGAAAAATAGAAACAAGCTGATTATTTCTAAAAGACTATCTTGGTTCTCATTAAAATGTCAGCAAGAAGGAATAAATGGACATATGACAGAATATGAAAAGAATTGCATACTGTGCAATAATGAAGAAGCTCCATTGAAAATGTTAGGATGTGGGTCATTCCTTGGATAGACACTTCTAGAACTCATCTAGGTTAGAATGTCTCCCTTGGTAATCTCTGAATGTGATAAGACCTAGCTGACATTTCTGAAAATAAACCTGGAGACTAGAACAAGCACTGATAGTACATAACTCTCCCAAGTAGTTTTTAAAAGAGTTAAATTCCTTTATGCACATCTCTGTTTTCTTGACATTGTCTATTTGTCTTAACCTACATTTTATTTATTGTTGAACAAATCTTATCTTAACAACTAAATGTGCACTCCTTAAGAGCAACAATTGAACTTTATATTTCCCACAGTTTCTTGAACATAATAGGACCTTTTAAAACTTTTCTGAAAAGCAATTTATTTTTATCTCTATAATGCTTTCTATAAATAACAAGTAGATTACTGGTTTTTAATGCAATGTTGACACCAATTATAGCAAGAAGTTTACTTTATCTTATTGAAAAATAGTTACAAGCTCTTAAAAATGAAGTAACATTGCAGTACTCTTCAAGGGACTTGAACAATGGTATGAACATGTAGCAAGATTTTTGGAATCATAACACTTTCCCAGATCAATTTTGCTTCATCCTGATCCATGCAAATTATGCATCAAGATGATTGTAGGTACTTGAGGCAATTACATGTGTCTAACCTATTATGAGCACTCTAAATTCCACATAAATTCGCCCTCTTTCCAAGTGCTAATTAACTAAATGTATGAAAACTTGATTATAATTTGGACTCTGGCATTTGGAAAATTATTAATCCCCTTAAATTATCTTCCTTTATTGCTTCTCTTTTATTGGAACTTTCTAAATACAGTAAAATTATAAATCATACCACCAAAAAAAGAGAGCGCACGTCCCTCTTGGGTGTGGAAATTATACAGTTCCTTTCAATTAATAGTACTTATCAATCAAGAAAATCAGTTAATGTCCAAAAGTTGAATATTGAGAAAACAGTATACAAGATTTTTAAAATGGAAATTATTTCCACAAAAGGAAAGCACTCTCCATTGCCAATTTTATGATTATAAATATTGGTCACATTCTACGTGTTGAAACATGCTCAAAGAAGGAATATGGAGAGACTTCACAAATGGCATCTTACAAGAATATTTTCTATATTCTGTACAGGAAGAGCCTGGAAAAATAAAACTAAAATTCTCTCTACAAAAGAGGGGGCAAGAAGTCGGCAGAGTAAGGAGCTCCAAGAGGCAATTCGTCTTACAGTGCAGTTAGTAATCAGTAAGAGCTATCTTAATCACCTGTTTGAGGGGCACAGGAGACCAGCAAAGCATCCTCCTACATTCCTGGAAGAATGGACAGAGGAAACTGCCCATCTACACTGAAATTTGTGAGTAGAGCACTCCATCCTGTGGAGGCCCGTGCCCATGCCGTGCTGGTGGGGTAAGACACCTCAGAAATTATTCCCTGGCTGGAACTGGAAGCTTCATTTCCCAAAAACGAAGGGAGGAAGAGATTGTTGGGCACTGGTTTTAGCTACTGATCAGTAAATTCAGCTAGCTAAAGCCCAGTCCTAAGAACAGCTAAAGCTTGAACCTGTCCAAGTTAGAAAGAGACCAGTACCCTCCATTTTAACTCTGCTCCCCAGGATGAGGGGAAGCAGGGCTGATTGAAAATCACAGTGACAGTAGGGACAGTCTTCTTTCTAGCCAGCTCTGATTGCAGCCCCAGCCTAGGCTCCAGTCCCATCTCTGGCAGGGAGGAAGCTGTGGGCACCTGCAGCAGCCTCTCTGGGTAACTGCAGGTGCTTTGGGCTCGCATGAACTACAGTGTTGGGCACTAATGTGGATCCATCCCCTCCCTTGACAGTGCAAAGGGACAGAGCTCCCTCAGCCTCCATGGGTGATGGCAGCCACTTTCAGTACACATGAATTAGATTACTGGGCACATCTGTGGCTGTACCCCTGCCCCTGATAGGACAGGAGAGGGGCAGGGTTTCTTCAGCCTCTCTGGGCAACTAAAGTCCCTTGTGGCTTGCATAGACTAGAATGTTGGGCACTCCTTTGAATCAATCCCCACCCCTAACAGAGTAGGAAGAGGGACAGTGCTCCCTCACCCTCTCAGGGCAACTTCAGCCATTTTTGGCCTGCACAAACTAGATTATTGGACACATCTGTCTGCTCCATCCCCACCCCTGACAGCAGGAGGAGGGTCTATGCTCCCTCATCCTCTCTGGGCACTTACAGTCACTTTGGCCTGCATGGACTAGATTGCTCTGCACACAGGAGGCTCTATTCCCACCCATGGCAGGGGATAAGGGGGGTCAGGGCTTATCAGTCTAACTGGGAAACTGTGGTCAGTGTTGACTCACAGGGCTTAGTTTGAAGCCCAGACATGTAGTTCCATCTCCACCCTAGAAAGGAAAGTAAGGGGCATGTAGCTTTATCAGTCTTCTGGGCAACTACAGATGGTTTTATCCTGAACGGCTTGGGTTACTGCACATGACTGTGGCTCCGTCCCTACTCCTGGCAGTGTAGAAAGGTGGGGAAAACTTCATCTGTTCCTGGGGCAACATGGGCAGCTTCAGCCTCTATGGCTTATGGTATAAATCACATCCTTGGCAAGGAAAAAACGGCAAGCAAGAGCTGAAAAAATTCAGATTGGTTAAATACAAGCCATTATAAAGTGACAACTAAATTGAACCAAGTATCACAGAGGGACTGTAGCACAAAGCCAATCAAATAAAAAACCTTAGACACTAAAGAGAGAAAAGAGGCCAAGTATAAATACATCTAGTAAATCAGATGCTGAGACACACACACACATAAATTACAATCCATACCAAGAAACTGGAAGATATGGCCTACTTAAAAGAACACTGCCTCCAGATGACATAAAGGAGTTGAGACAACTAATCATAGATGTTAAAGCAAATCTCATTAATAAGTACAGTGAAATGTCTAAAGAGGTTAAGGATATCAAGAAGACACTGGGTGAGCATAAAGAAGAATTTGAAGGCATACACAGAAAAAATAGCAGATCTTATGGGAATAAAAAACACAATAAATGAAATTAATACACTGGAGGCATATAAAAGCTGATTCAACAGGTAGAAGAGTCAGCACCTCTGAAGGTGAAAGTGAACATACAAAAGAACAGATAAAGAAAATAATGCCTCCACATGAATGTTGTAATTTCTTCCAATGCTAGAATTATAATATGACTATAGTAGAATACCAACAAGTGCACTCTAGTCCATAGTTCATTCCCCAATTGGTTTTGACAAGGCTGTCAGGCCCACCCAGGTGGGACATAACAGTCTATTCAACAAGTGGTGTTGGGAGAACTGGGTAGCCATAACCAGAGGAAATAAAGAGGACCCCTACCTTGTTCTTTATACAAAGGTTGACTCAGGATGGACCAAAGACCTAACTATAAAAGCAAGGATTGTTAAACTACTAGAAGAGAATATTAGGAAACATATTCAAGACCTGTTGTAGGTGAGTGTTTCTTAAACCTTACACAAAAACCATGAGCAATGAAAGAAAAAATGAACAAATGGGACCTCCTCAAACTTAAACACTTTTGTGCTTCAGGAGACTTTGTCAGGTGGGTGAAAAGCAGCCCACTCAAGGGGAGAGGGTTTTGGGAAACCACATATCCAATGAAGGTTTGATTTCCATGCTATATGGGGAGATCATATAACTGAACATTTGGCAGAGAAAGCAATACAATTAAAAAATGGGCAAAATACTGAAACAGACATTTATCCCAAGAAGAAATATGAATTACAAAGGAGCACGTGAGGGAGTGTTCACTATCACTAGTTGTCCCGTCCAGCGGGACAGTCAACAGGGGACTCCAAACCTGTGGGAAAAAGAATGGTATGGGACAAGGAGACACAAAGAACGGCAGCAAGACAGGAGGTCTGATCAAGCTGCCAAAGTTTATTGGTGAGGTACGAGTATTTATGCTCAAAGGAAGGAGGGAGTGGCTTGGTAGTTATCTGTTGGTAGCAGCTGTTGCTAGGGAAGGGGGTGGGTTAGCAAACTGGTGTTTCTTGTTCTTCGAGAAGTCAGTGGAACGTGACTCAGGCTGTTCATTATTAACTCAGGCGGCCATGTTGCGTGTCACCGTTGCTGCTGACAACGAGTACTATGTGTTTCCTTAATAGTCCCCAACAATCACTGGCTATGGGGGTAATGCAAGTCAAAACAACACTGAGATATCATCTCACACCTCATAGAATAACCATAATTAAAAACAAAAAGAAAATAACAGGTGCTGGAGAGTGTGTGGGAAAATAGGACACTCTTTCACTGGTGGTGGGAATATAAAATGGCGCAGCTTTGTGGAGGACAGTTTGGCATTCCTCAGGAAGTTAAATATAGAACTGCCATATGATCTGGCAATCTCTCTACTAGGAATATATCCAGAAGAACTAAAAACAGTGACGGGAATAGACCTCTGCACATGATGTTCATGGTGGCATTATTCATGAATATCAAAAGATGGAAACAACCAAACTATCCATCACCCAAAGTAAGGATAACAAAATATGGTATATACTTATGGTGGAATACTATGCTGCTGTAAGAAGAAATGAAATTGGGACGCATATGATAACATGGATGAAACTTGAGGACGTTATGCTAAGTGAAACAAGCCAGACAGAAAATGACAAATATTGCATGGCCTCTCTAATATGAACTAAATACAAAGAATAAACACATGGAGTTAAAACATAGACTACAGGTTACTAGGAGATAGCATGAGGGCTGCAAAGGGGTACTGATCCTTAATGTATGTAGAATTTCCAATTAGCTAGTGTAATTTATTTCAGTAGACAATAATCTAGGAACTGAATAACATAGTGAAACCAGAGGTGAATGAGTAGTGTGGTTAATAATACAGATACCAAAATGTTCATCTATGAACTAGAACAAATGTACATCACTATTACACAGTGGTAAGAATATAGTGATGCATGGGAAAAAACAATTAATGTAACTTATGAACTACAGTTGACAGCAATATTGTAATATTCTTACATCAATTTCAAAGAAGGCACTATATCAATGCTAAGGGTCAATAATAGAGGGGCATGGAATTTTTTCTTTTGGATTAAGGAAAATGTTCAAAGGTTTAGTGGGGCGATGACTAGAATCTGTGATGAAAGTGAAAGGCACTGAGTGTACACTTTGGATGGATTGTACAAGGCATGGGGCTGTATAATACAGTAAACCATGTGGTGGAAGATGGACTGTGGTTAACAGTACAAATATGAGACTGTTCTCTCATGAACTGTAACCAATGTTCAATGCTGATACATAGTGTTAATAATAGGGGGTGTAGGGAAAATTATACCACGTATATGTAATGGACCATAGTTAGTGGTAACAGTATGATCCTGGTCTTTCATAATCCATAACAAATGTTCCACAACGGTGTAAGGTCCTGGTGGAGATGTGATGTACAGGAATTCTGCTCACTATGCATGCTTGTATTGTAAGCTCACAACTTCTCTCATTAAAAAAATGGAAAAAAATTCTCTCTACAAGAGAGGTGGGGCGGGTGATTGGATTTAATACTTAATGTATTAGCAAGATGACATAATATCCCTCATTTAACTAAGGGCATATTAATTGTAGGGTGTTTGTACTTCATTTTGTTTGTTTGTTTTTGGACTTAAGTGATCTGTACCTAATTAAGAATTTCAGATTTATTTCATATTGCCCATGTTTCTATCTCATTTTTTTCATGTTGAAAACATTTGTGTAAATTTTACATTTTGGGAATTGATACCTAAAGAATCCTTTTCAAATCCCATTAGTGACCCTTTTAAATTTGTAAAATAGCTGTTTTATATTCTTACATTAATTTATACATATGTTATAAATACTTCCTAGGGTCATCAAATATTCTTCATTGATATAATTATAGATTAAAGCCGGTATTAAGAAAAGAAATTGTAATTTATTTCACTACTACCCACGTTTTCAATTTTAAGTTTTTTTATTACTCTTGTATATCATTATATTGAGAACATGTTTATATTTCAGGACAAGTATTACATTTGGGAAGACACCTGATATTTTAAATAATTAAAGTTGAATAATGATTATTTGATTGTTGAAAAATACATTTGTCTTTAGAAATAAATTTGGTCATAGTAGCGTGTACAATTTTATTGCATTTGATTAATTATACATTTTATTTTTCAATGGTTTTCCAGTCTTTAGGAATTGATTATTCCCTTTATGAAATTCTGAAAGTTAATTAAAATATGATTCTAACTATAATTTATTACTATCTCTTACATTTCTATTGTTTCCTTTATATATTTAGCTTCTGTGTATTTTAATATGTACATTTCTTTGTGAAGTGTGCCTTTAAAAATTATCTAATGTCTGTCTTTGATATACTTTTTATTTTTAACTTTCTTTAGGATTTTATAGCATATAATTCCTTTTAAACATTTGCCTAAGAGTTTTTGTTTTTGTTTTAACCAATCTGACTTTTGGGGGTGGGGGGGTGATTGGATTTAATAATCACACTAAAAGTAAATCTTATGTAACCTCTTTTTTAAAAAAAATCTCATTTTATTGTTTTTCTCTGTTGTTTTCTCTTGTTACTTTTCCCCTTTTGTGGCTGACTTGAACAAGTTACTATTTATCTTGTTATCTCCATATTTATTTGAAATTACATCTTTGTGTATAGTTTCCTTTCTTATTAATTAATCAAAAGTGAATTTCCATATAATAGGCAAAAAGGACATCTCCCATTCTCTTTCCTCCACCACCCTGACACAAACACCATGCCACCACATAAAATGAACTATTTAACGTGCTTTCTCTTCTTCAATACCCATCTTTCAATGAATTTAATTTTTCATTCTCCTTTTCTACTCCCATATCCCATAACCCAAACATTTTGCTAAAATAATGTATGCGATACATTTAGCTCTAAGCTATAACTCAGTTTTATTTTAAGATATGTCTCTTCTCTTACAAATATTTTTATTAGCATTAATTACATAGTCCCAGTCTGTCTAGCATTGCCCACTTGGATTCTCTTATTTTCCAGGCACTATTCAAAACAAAGCAAGAAAGCAGAAGGGGAAAAAAAATCTGTTCTAACGGAGTTATGTACAGTGTTGTGCTGTAAGTGCTTATATAAAATCCAGAGTACTTGTTCATGTAAATGTTCTAGTATCTTCTCTCTGGCATGGTAATATTTAATGAGAGACCTGATGGAAGTGAAGGGCTCACTTATGCATTTTCTGAGTGAAAAATGTTCTAGGAAGAAGGAACAAGTTCAAAGACCCTGACACAGGAAAGAGCTTGGCATATGCCAGAGACCAGCTAGAAGAGTGTGGTGAGGGCAGGTTGATAGATGAGGTCAAAGTGATGGCTGAGGAGCAGACAATGCAGGGACTTTTCCAGCCTTAAAATCTAGACTTGATTCTGAGTAAAACGGGAAGAGAATGGTATGAGTTGGAAGAATGACATTATTTAACTTGCACTGTCTAAGATCTCTATCTGTTGTGTGGAGATTATCAGAGGATGATTTGGAAAAGGGGCATATAGATTCTTTCTGATTATTTTTCCCAAATAACATATATTGTTGAAACAATTTTTAAAACTTTGCATCACACAAATATGTAACTTCTTCTCTGTGAGAAGATTGCTTGCTGGAAACAAGATTCGTGACTTTCATTCCTTTATCCCCCTTGTCTCTTAGTTTAAGATGTCATTACCCTCTTTTCTAACTTCCATTGTTACTAATATAACTGAATCTGAATATGTCGGTCTATTTTCAAGGCAAGAATATTTCCCTCTAATATTTGAGCTACTTTTTTTCTGATTTCTGGAAAAACATTTATTAGCATATAAGATTTCTTGGCCCTTTTTCTAAAACTATTATGTTTTGTTTTCTGTCAGTATTTTCATGGCTTTGTTACCTTCTTTCTCTGTTCATCTAGTTCCAGGTCTATATTTTATTTATTGGAATAAAACATGTGTTATAATATTTTATTTGGACTGAGCCATACCTGCTTGCTCACAATTCATCTGTAGCTGTTCACTTCAGTGTTGGATAGTCATGGCAGAGATTGTATGGGTTGCAAAATCTATGCTATCCCTTTGCAGAAAAAGTTTGCTGACTCCTGATCCTAGGTCACTAATTCAGTTCTGTACTGGTACTACCTCCGCCTTCACTGGCAACAGAATAATTTTGAGGGAATGGATTTCTAAATCTCCCTGAGTGCTCTTATTATTTTAATTTAATGTCATTTTTTCCCTCTGGCTCTATTTGAATAAGAAATTTCTTTTCTGGGAGATACACTTAAAATTTATTTCTCTGTCTGCCAGCACTCCTAAATATTTTGTTTGTCCTTTGCCTTCCCATGACTCTAGTCAACCTTGAGGCTTAGATGAATCTGGTGGGTTAATTAATTAGCAATAGTCATTCAAGGAGAAGGGGGCATTGCAGTCAGCTGCTGGTTATGTCTTAGGTGATCAAGCAAAAGGCCAGAGTTTCTAAACTGATTTAGGATAGGTGACATATTAATAGTGGAAGACAAGTTTTGAGGAATTCAGGATTAGTGGTGGAAGAGCATGAATTTCTGGAGGTCATAAAGGCCTTCATTATCTTTTTCACAAATTGCAGTCCCCTTCCTCATTTTATTAGTGACCCTCCTTTGAAAACGTGGATTGTAATGGTGATAGCGAAAAACAGAGTTACTCATATGGTTTTGGAGATCTCTCCTTAGTTACAAGTGGTCAAATCAAGCCTAAATGTATTGCTGGGCTATCTAAGATTGGCATAATTACATGACAAACAACAGCATATATTTTAAATTAGAATAAATTTGGCCAGGTTTATAATATCATAAAATGGATACGGGTAGATTAAGGAAGCAAAAAAGGGAAATCATTTTAAAAATTAGAAAGAGCTGGCAAATAGGAGTGAGAGGCAATTCTGGGAAAATGGCCACCCCGTTCATTTGTCTGTCCCCCTAACTTCCACAGGGAAACTATTGAATGCCTACTGGTAGAGCAGCTGCTAGAGGCAGGTGAAACCGAAGTATGTGTGCAAGCTCTTGAGGAGAGCTCTCTTAGTTAGTGGAGGGACTTATTTTCTTTGGGGTGAAGATGGAACTGGGACATAGTTCCTTGATGCAATTATGAAAATTCCACAATTTCTAAACAGCAGTTGACCTAAAGGAATCCCAGGCAATAAAGATAATCCCAGACTGAGTATGATTGTGGGATGACATGCTCATGATCCAGCACACAAAGGATCTCCAGGTCCTGTTTAACCTGTGGACCAAATTCTACCCTAAACCTTGGCCTGGGCTAGCATGAGGCATTGTAGAAATACATTTTGAGGACATAATATAAAACTCACTTTATGCTAAATACCAGGGATCATAAGATACAAAAAGATACAAATGTGACCCAGAGGAGTCAAGGTGGGAACACCTTTCAATGTTCTGTGATAAATGTTGTGATAAAGGTTTGCTTGGGTGTTATCAGATTGTTGACTTGAGGTCAAGTCAGTAACTCTGCTGAAAAAACAAACAGTGGCTTCCATAACTACTTTATTTAATTTACTTTTTTGCCTATGTGTGCAAACCATGATAAACTCTGAAAAATATAACAGGGCACTATTAGGATCATAGGTCTTTTTTTTTAATAAATAGAATTTACAATCTATGACCCTATATCATCTGTGATTGCATATGGAATTTATATTTAACTCTTTTCATTTAATTTTTTTTTAAAGATTTATTTATTTTATTACATACCTCCCCTTCCCCCCGCTGCGGCGACGCGCCGAGAGTGGTCACTGCGCAGGCGCGGCTTTCCCCGCTTGTGGGCGGTCTCTGCGTCCGTTCATGGCTGGTGCTTGCTTCAGTTCGCGGGTGGCTGGCTGCGCTCCATCCACGGGCGACCTGCCCTGCCCGTGGCGGCTTTTGCCCTGTCCGTGGCAGCTTCTTGCCCTGCCAACGGCGGCTCCGGCCTGCCCATGGCGGCTTGCCATTCTCAAGGCGGTCTGCCCGCTAGGAGAGGTCCCCGGGAATCGAACCCAGGGTCTCCCATGTGGTATGCCGGCGCCCTATCCACTGGGCTATCCAGCCGGCCCCATTCATTTAATTTTGATAACAAATTCTTTGGATGAGATATCACAGCCTAAAAACTTTTATTATAACCTCATAAACATAACATCAATATATCAATTATAATTTATTAAGTTATTTGTATGCTACTCTGAACAAAGGACCTGATAAGCTTGTGTTTTGTAGTATTAAGGAAATTATGGGGTGAAATAAAACTGAAATTTTTGTGCGTGTTCAATTAGATCTTACTTTTACTTAACTTCATGCTATTCGTGTTAGATCAAATTCCCTTTTAAATAAATATGAATATAATTAGGTTCTTCCACTGATTTGTACAAACTAAAAGAAAAAATGAGCTTATTTTGATAGCTCTTTTTAATACAAAGAATGCATTATTTAAAGTATGAGATACCAAAATGAAAAGTTAAAAATAGAGCTTATAAAGGTTGGAAATAACAGATCTATTGTTTCCAAAACTGAAGAATAATCTAATCCTTTTAAATGTTGTGAAGTTCTCAGTGGTTTTAAAAATGAACTGAAAGCTAAATCATGTTGACTTCATAGCCTGCAGTGGAAGCACACTGAGCCTTAAATATTAACATTTGGTACCATTTCTTGTCCTATTACTGTTACAATGAAGATCAACTTCAACTAATCTGTCTTCACATAGTTCAATTTCACAGTATAATTTCAGACATACAGTCTAAAATTAGCTAAATATTCTGTATACAAACTTATTCTCAGCAATGATTTATTTCTCTAATGAAAAGTAACCAGTATTCTCTATTTTTAGCAAATATGATATAAATAATATAAACAACAAAAAATGAAAAAAAAGAAAAGGCCAATATATTATATACAGAAAATGATTTTTCTGTCATAGTACTAAGAATCTGAGGACCTGAAGTTCATTTCAATCTACACTTGGGTGAATTGGCCCAGAACCCTGGAGGTAAAACAAAAACCTATTATTGCTAGAAAGTGGAGTTGGTTGAACTATTTCATTCTAGTGAGTTTGTTACAATGATAAACTATACTCCATAAACAAGTGTACTATCCTGATTATCAAGACTGCAGTTATGGTTGTTCTTTAAAACTCTGGAATATAGAGAATGATGATTCCTTCAATTCAATAACATTTCTACTAAAAAATTAGTACTAAATATGGATTACTCTCAGAATTTTTCATCTTCACACATTTTGCATTGAACACAGTATAAGCAAAATAAGAGTAGGATATTTGCCAATTTGTTTCAGTCGGCATTCATATTTTAATTATTTTTTTTCTCTTTCTATTATCTAGGACATTACAAGCTTAAAATGCTCTTCATAAAAATTACCTAAATATAAAAATAATAGTTTATGATTGCTTCCAAAAATATTAACACAAA